>JAOTIZ010000002.1:8532143-8559477 GCA_027123425.1 Erythroxylum panamense | reverse complement strand
CAGTATGCATGAACAATCCTAATTAGTCCCAATCACTCTCATCCTTTGCCAAATTACTATTCTACCCTTCCCGTCGGAGATGGGGTGTTACATTTAGGGAGGAAGGTGATAATAAGTCAAGCATATAGAGATTGTGAACTCTTTATTGATGGTGCTAGACTGGTAGTGGACTTACTGCCTTTAGATTTAAAGAGCCTAGATGTTATACTTGGAATGAATGCCATGGAGAAATATCATGTAAAGTTATATTGTAGCCTCAAAGAGGTAGAATTTGTTCTTGGCAAGCGATGAGAAGGTGACTTTTAGAGGAGACAGAAGAACACCATCACCAAGAATTATTTCAGCTTTACTAGCTGACAGGATGATTAGAAAAGGGTGTGAAGCCTTCTTGGCACATGTTGTGGACACCGATGTGAATGAAGGAAAGTTAGAAGATTTTTCAATTGTGAGGGAGTTTACAGACATGTTCTAGAAGATTTACCTAGTTTGCCACCAACGAGAGAAATCGAGTTTGCCATCGATCTTATTCCAGGTACAACATCCATTTCCATACCACCGTATAGAATGGCTCCAGCTAAGCTGAAGGAGCTTAAGGAACAATTGGAAGAACTGTTAGAGAAGGGGTATATAAGGCCAAGTTCGTCGCTATGGGGAGCGCCGGTTTTATTTGTTAAAAAGAAGGATGGAACATAGCGAATGTGCATTACTATAGGAGACTCAATAAGGTGACCATTAAGAACAAGTATCCTCTACCACGAATTGATGATCCGTTTGATCAGTTGTAGGGAGCAAAAGTCTTTTCCAAAATTGATCTCAGGTCAAGCTATTCAGATTGATCAATGCTCTAACTGCAGTTATGGATCTTATGATAGGGTTTTCACGGAGTATCTGGATCAATTTGTCATAGTGTTTATAGATGACATTTTGGTTTATTCCAAGAGTGAAGAGGAACATAAGGAACATTTCTAAACAATGTTGCAGATGCTAAGGGAGAAGGAGCTTTATGCTAAATTCAATAAGTGTGAATTTTGGCTTCACAAGGTGATATGCCTTAGGCACATAATTTCAAAGGATGGGGTACATATTAATCTGAGGAAAGTTGAAGCAGCAGTGAAATGGCATGCACCAAAGATAGTAGCATAAGTGAAAAGTTTTATGGATCTAGTAGGATATTATAGGAGGTTTGTTAAAAGATTCTCTATGATAGCTACTCTGATGACCAAGTTATTAAGGAAAAAATAGAAGTTTATTTGGAGTGATGAATGTCAGAAGAGTTTTGAGGAGCTTAAGCACAGATTGACAAGTGCTTCAATTTTGGCTTTGCCTATGGGAGATGAGGGTTATACAGTTTATAATGATGCTTCAAGAAAGGGTTTGGGTTGTGTGTTGATGTAAGGAGACAAGGTAATAGCTTACACCTCGCAACAACTAAAGCCTTATGAAATGAATCACCCAACTCATGATCTGGAATTAGCAACAATAATTTTTGCCCTAAAAATTTGGAGACATTGTTTGTATTAAGTTCAAACGAGGATTTTTGCAAATCATAAAAGTCTCAAGTATCTATTAAGCCAGAAAGGGTTGAATTTGAGATAGAAAAGGTGGTTAGAGTTACTTAAGGATTATGACCTGTTGATTGAAAACCATGAAAGGCAAATGTAGTGGTTGATGCCTTGAGTAGGAAATCCTCAATAGGCTATGTTCAGACAATTTATCTGTCGTTGTTGAAAGAGATGGCTAAGCTTAGAATAAGCTTGAAACAAAAGGAACCTAATTGCATTATTGCTAATTTCAGAGTGAGATCAATAGTTAAGGAGTTACAAGCACAAGACACAGAATTGAACAAGCTCCGAGAAGAAATTGAGAATGACAAAAAATCTAAAGTGGTGGTGAGGGATGATGGACTTATGATTGTAGGAAATAGACTTTGTATTCTGAATGTCAAGGAAGTAAAGGATGAGATACTTGATGAGCCACATAATATATCTTATGTTATATACCCAGGTAGCACTAGGATGTACAGAGATTTGAAAGAGCATTTCTAGTGGAAAGACATGAAGAAGGATGTAATAGAATATGCAAGTAAGTATCTAATGTGTCAGCAAGTCAAGGCTAAATACCAGGCACCTTTAGGCAAGTTAAGGTCATTGTCCATTCCTGAGTGAAAATGGCAAAGAATAACCATGGATTTTCTGATGGGTTTACCCAAAACTAGTAGGAAGTATGATGCTATATGGGTTATTATTGATCGTTTGATGAAGTCAACCCATTTCCTAGCAATTAAACAGACTGATTCTCTGCATGTGCTAGCAAAGAAGTATATTGATGAGGTAGTGAGACTACATGAGATTCTGGACTCTATAGTTTCTGATAGAGATCTTCGGTTCACTTCGAGATTTTGGTAAAGTATGCAAGAAGCTCTGAGGACTAAGTTAAAGTTTAACACTGCTTTTCATCCCCAAATAGATGGCCAATTTGAGAGAACCATTCAAACCCTTGAAGGAATGCTTAGGGCATGTGTGATAGATTTTAAAGGCGCTTGGGACGAGCATTTGCCATTGGTCGAATTTGCTTATAACAATTCGTGCCACTCGAGCATTCAAATGGCTCCTTATGAAGCACTGTATGGAAGAAGGTGTAGAACTCCTATATGCTGGGATGAAGAAGGAGAAAGGAAATTAATAGGACCAGAGTTACTTCAGATGATAGTTGACAATGTCAATCTAGTTAAGCAAAGGCTTAAAGTAGCTCAAGATAGAATGAAGAGCTATACTGATGCACACTAAAAGGAAATGGAGTATGAAGTTGGTGAGAAAGTCTTTCTTAAGACATCTCCTTGGAAAGGCGTCATGAGGTTTGGCAAGAAGGGCAAGTTGAGCCCGACATATATAGGTCCCTACGAGATTGTTGAGAGGATTGGACCGCTAGCCTATAAGTTGGCGCTACCACCAGAATTGCCACAAATACATTATATCTTTCATGTTTCCATATTGAGGAGGTATTGATCGGATCCCTCCCATATCATTCAGACCATTGAAGTTTAATTGAGAGATGATCTGACTTATGAGGAGACTCTAGTGAAAATTCTGGACACTAAGGAAAAGGTCCTCAGGAATAAGACAGTTCAACTAGTTAAAGTCCTGTGAAAAAACCATTCTACAGAAGAGGCCACGTGGGAGCCCTTAGAGGCCATGAAGGAGAAGTATCCACACATGAAGGAGAAGTATCCACATCTCTTCAATGACTCAGTTAAGAATTTCCAGGATGAAATTCTTTAAAGGGGGAGAATTATTGGACCCCAAATTTTTTCTTTCATTTTATTTTATTTATTTATTTATTTATTGAATCATTTTACTTTATTTTCTTATAATTTAATTATTAATTTAGTTAGCATAAGTAGAAATTAAAATTTAGAATAGAAATGTTATAATTAAAGTAGTAAGAGTGTTTAAGGACATTTTTCGCAAGTCACTTAAGTTTTAAAACTATAAGGCATTGAAGGAAGGGCAAATTGGACATTGCACACTCATTAAGGGTAGAATTGGAAGAAGAAGAGTGGTCTTGCTCTTAGAAGAAGAAGAAAGACATGAGTTGAAGAGAGAAAGAAGAGAAATTATGGAGAGGAGAGAAAAGAAGGAAGTTTGAGCTAGGGTTCCATCTTTTCTAAGTTGTAAAAAGAGATTTTGGGGTTGTGCAAGAAGGGAAAAAGAAAAAGGAAGAGAAGAGCTTTCATTTGAGCCAATAATCTCATTATTTGGTGAAGATTCAAGGTAAGTTTAATTTTAATCATTTGGATTTATGGAAAGGTTTTAGTTCATGAAGCTTAGGAAAAGTATGGGTTTAAGTATTCTAGAATAAATTTTAGTGAATATGCTTTGTGGAATTTTTCAATTGAATTCCTAGTAAAATGGGATTTTTTTGCCATTGTTAAAGGAAATCAAGAAGGGAAATAGGAGCAAGAGGAGAGGCATATTTGGGCAAGTTTTTAAGCAAGAAATTTTAGTGGGTTATATGTTTATAGTTGAGTTAGTGAGCCATAAATGTTTTTCAAAATCAATAGAGTTTAATGAATTTTCAATTGCTTCATAATTGTTGCATTTATTGCTTCTTATATGATTTAAAAATTGCCACATGTTTGGTACTTGAATTTTGTTGATGAATTATGAAATGAAGATGGAAATGGTATTTGAAAATATATCATGCTTATGGGAATTTTGTTTCCGAAATGTGCCTTTTTGGGCAATATTTTACAAGTCATGAAATTCGTGATAGTGTGGGTTAATGGTGGTTCATTTTGTTATGAGTGCACATTGACCATGTTAAAGGCTTCTCCTGCCTGCCCTCTAGTGGTATGAAGCTCCTTCACAAACTCCCTCATGTTTATGAACTACGCAAAACCATTATGTGGCTTTGTGATAGTCTGTTTTGTTATTATAGGAGAGTCACAAGAACTTCCATATGGACCTACCCAAACCATTCTGATTGCTTATATGTTTATGATTAGTTGACAAGTTTGATGAGTTCATGCTTATGTCATTTATAAATTGCTTGACAAGTTAAGAATATGAGAAATATGTGTGTTATGAATTAAATGCAAATGTGCTATGGCAATGAACATTTTCAATAGTTTTACTTGTTTCTCAATTATAAGCTTGTTACGCACGAGTTTTTAAGCACATTTTCATTCCGTTCCCATCTCTAGGTGATGATCAAGAGATAGAGTGATCGAGAGTCAAGGCATCACTCCAAACTTGCATCTTTTTGTATTTTGAGTTAGTTTTTGGAAAAACACAAGGCTTTAAATGTTGTATTATGAGACAAGTGTTGTATTGTGGCTTGAAATGTCCATTAAAGCTTTGTAAAACTCTTATCTTTTGATATTAATGAAATATATTTAGGTTTACTTACGATTTTTCATGTTTTCGCAATTCATTCTTAAGAGACTAAGGATTTGAAGAAGTTTCTTTTATGTACGTTTGTATACATCCTTTAGTTGAGGTATATATATGGTTTTGGAAGTGTATGTGAAAAAAAAATGGTGTTTGATAGTTAGGTTTGGGTGTCTGGGTTCGAAGGTTTCGCCATAGTGAAGCCAAACTTGACTGCAGCGAACCTATCCAAAAGGTAATTTTTGTGATTTTTGGTAAGTTCACTGTAGCAAAAGTTTGCGCAATTGTCCTGAAGGATCCATTCGTTCGACCTTGAGACCAAAACGTTGAGTGGGACGTATTTGACGCAAAGGGTGCATTGGCCTTTCCTTGGACCTTTGTCGCGGCGAAACTAAATGTTGACCACGGCGAACTTCTCCTGAAGGGTCCTTAGAACTACTTCAATATTTTCCGCGACGAACTCACTAATGCTCCTGAAGAAATTTCACTTACAAATCTAATGTTTTCAACTATGCTTACATTTTTATGACTCCCAAGTTGGGCTCCGAAAACAGGGTCCGACAATTATATTTTTTCTTAATACAATTATAAATATTTCATATATTATAAGAGTACGTTTTTATATATATTGATGATAATTATTTTTTTCTCAATCATATAGTTTATTATACATTGTCATAACATAGGTGAAAGTCTTAAGACTTGTGCTAATCTTAAGCATTTTAATAGTTATTACACATGTATACATATTGACCTTAATCATATGTCTTCAGGACATTTACAAATACTTTGATAAATTTATGAATTTATAAGGCACAGGGAGATATAATTATTTAATCTCATAATGGTTTTCTCTTATGCAGTTTAGATTCAATTAGAGAAAACAAATTTCTCTATTGTAGGTTAGCATAAAGTTTAGAGAAATTAAGATTAAAAAATGACACAATGATTCATTTCAGATTATACAAGTATCACGAGGGAGAGCCTTATAGCAACTGTTAAAAATTGCTCATTTATGACCATAAAGTCACAAACTGAAATTACGAAAATAACCTCTTTGTAAAAATTACAAAGAGAAGTTGTGTATATTAATGACGCTCCTCTGACCCTCGCAAAACGAGGAGCCTTGTGCACAGAATATGTTGACATTGACTTTGACAAGTATCATTATAGTTTACAACATTCTATTTTCCCATTCATGTCAGTTAGGTATTAGATATGTGATTGTATTGGATATGTGTTGCATACAACATATACATTTGATAATTTTCAGTATCGAAAGCTTTACAATAGACTTTTATTATTTTTGGATCAAATATTTTAAATGGATTGGCTATTGTATTGATTTTCTTGGCCACTTTTACTGTTTCTTATTTTCATTAGAGTCGTTATAATCAATATTTGTCCAAAGAGAGAATGTTAGAATTTTCAAATTTCATATTAGACAATTACTAATTATGATTTTTGTAAAATTATGGTTAATAAAATTGAATTTAATCCGGATTAAAGATAATAAAGAAGCTCAATAAATGATCTCATTAAATGAGTTGAAGTTTAGTAAAAAAAATTCTAATAAGTGTTAGTTAGTTATTTAATTTATTGAGCTTGTGATAGAGAAGCCTAATAAGTTACTATAAATAGTTGTTAAGATCTCTTACTATTTGTTTAAGTAGCTTGAGTATAGTTGTGTAACGAAAATATATTTATTTAGAAAATTTTTTATTAAATTTTTGCATAAACGACTTTCAAAAAGTTTTAGGTAGATTTCATGATAATAGTATTCCTAGATTGAAAAGTTATAAAGACTTACAGAGGTATTTTTCATCTCTACTAATGTTTTCGATCTTAAGTGAAATTGAAAATCATATATTTTAGGACTTGAGGAAAAAAATCAAAACGGATATAGAATGGAATTTGTCACTGTAAAGAAATGTATCCTAATTTGTGGTTTTACTTTCTTTCCCTCAATAGAAAGTGGAAGGGGTATAATGAAGAAGTACAGAAGAACTGACGATGACCTTTGGAAACGCTGATTATTAAGAATGGGTAAAAACGAGTCCAAATATGCTATTATTGGTGTTGTATTATTTAACAAAAGGTTGATCATGCAACAAATTTCTCTTGTTAGTTCATTAAAAACTTTCTTTCTTAGGCAAACAATACGAACATAGCCTTAGCATTGTCACAAAAATATCACAAACTTGCTTCAATCAAACTAAAGACTCCATACTCCTAGTCAACTAAATCAATTTTCATCCTGCCGCCAACTAAGTGCAAGAATAAGACCTTGCCTTGCAACAACCGTGTGAGGGCCCGGGACTTGGAGGATAAATTGAATTGTGGACTGGAAGTACATATGATGACATTAGATAACACGGTCCAATCCAATGGTACCGTCACCTATATATCTCATTAATTCGCCTTGGGATGTTCATAATGTGTATGAATGTGGATGACGGAAAAATGACAACATGTATCTTTCGTTTTCCAAGTGACATCACTGTTACCAAAGATCAGATTGCTTTAAAGAAACAGCTCAAAAACACAGCTCTTTTGTGGAAATTCCGCTGAGAGGGAAGGCTTGTGACGCAAACTTCCATATGACAGTAGTTGACTGCTTCGGAGATCTGCTTAATTTAGCACGTATCTTCTATTTAACACCCTCAGCCTCAGGAGAAGAAGCCTAGCGAAGATCATTATGGTAAGTATTGGAGACGAAGAGCTGGCCCAAATGGTCACAGACTATATAGAATCAGAACCAAGCTCTTCAGAAGTATCTTCCAAGTTTCTCTCTGACAATCCTGTATCAGCGTTAAAGGTATTCCGTCTTTCCTTCTTTTCATTTTCTGTTCCTAGTGACATCAATTAATGTCTTCTACTTAATTTCCATCAGGTTCTTATATTACTTGTTCTTGCGGCTATATTCATCCCTTTCAGAAAATTTTTTTGGAGGCTGCAGATTTTGAGACTCAGGTTCTTGACAAAGTCTTGATGTATATTAGAAACATGGGAGAACCAAATGGTCTTAAAAAGCGGGTGGTTGTGAGATTAAGAACGGATGGTTATGAAGCTTGTCTTTGTAAAACTTGTTGGGTCGCTAGCTTCCCTAAAGGTACAATCTTCGTCTCTGAGTGATGTTTCCCATAATTTTTAGCAGTTACCCATGATTGATTTTCATGCATATGATTTTTGTTTTGAAACTCTATGTTAGTTTTTCAGTTTTCAGCAGAATATGAGTACATAGATGTGATGATGCTGGACAAGAACAGTGGCAAACCAACCAGACTCATAGTGGATATGGATTTCAGGTCTCAGTTTGAGGTTGTGAGACCTACTCAAACATACGAAGAAATGATGAACATTCTCCCCCCCGTCTTTGTTGGTACCGAAGAGAGGCTTGACAAGATAATTACCCTTGTATGCTTGGCTGCGAAACAATCTCTTAAAGAGAAGGGTCTTGATGTCCCTCCATGGAGAAAAGCCAAGTATATGCACTCAAAGTGGCTCTCCAAAAACTACAAGAAAATGTCGGTCTTTCCCATCTCTGAGAAAGGCGATGATGAGGATGCAGTAAGAGGCACAAAAGCTTGTTGTCCTTCGATATTTTGACCAGAGGGCTCCTTCAGCCACAGATGAGTTAGTCTTCGTTTTAAGGGAGATGATGGTATGCGCTGAAGCAGGCTTATATGGCGATTCCATGCTAGTGACATAATTTGGATTTTTGTCGTTGTTATCAATGTTCTTGAGTTCCTCTCAAGTTTTGATCCTGCAATATATGTCCGTACATACTGTGATGTTTTTTTTCCTTGATTTCTTTAAGACTTCCAGGATTGTCGAGTTTTGCTATGAAACATTGCAGGAAGGCAGATTTAACGTTTTCTCCGAACGAAGAACTTGGTTTTGGTAATGGTCACTAGTACATGGTCTTTGAGTTTACGCTCATCTTCTTTCTTGTAAAAAGATTTCCTCTTGCAATATCAGGTCGTGAGTGATTAGAATTTTAGCCAAGAAACACTATGAAGTATTAAAATGTGACGTCTTCTTCTTATCAGTACATGGACTAAAGAAACAAAAAATGACATGGATAAAAATTATGGAAGTAGAAGAAGCTATAATAATATGCTTACTTTAGGCAGAAAGTAGGTAAAGCAAAAAGATAAGAATGACAACAGAGAATGATCTTTAGCATAATTAAAATGCAAAATGTCCCTGTCCGAGTGCTTGCGGAAAAATCTTAGTTTTAATTTCTTGACGCTATAGCAGTCCGTAGTCCAATAGCTTAATCAACCAATTAACTTAATGCCACGAATTACACATACCTTTATATAATTAGAGAGACGAAATTACTTGGGTAGCAAGTAACACTATGCAAGGTATGAGGTTCTCACATTAACAAATTGTTATTGGGAATAAATGAAAAGTTTTAAGGTCAACAGTTGAAGATTAATTAAAAGTTTTACTCTCAATGTTTCAAATTTTGTAGAATAATTATCTTCACATCCCAGAATTTATATTTATGGCC
Source organism: Erythroxylum panamense (assembly GCA_027123425.1). NCBI lineage: Eukaryota > Viridiplantae > Streptophyta > Magnoliopsida > Malpighiales > Erythroxylaceae > Erythroxylum > Erythroxylum panamense. The sequence continues at coordinate 8,550,066 of JAOTIZ010000002.1, read as the reverse complement.
ACATAGCTTGTTTTCTCTAGAAAGGTAAAGTAATTAAAATGCGTTAATTATTTTAAATGTCATCTTATCATTTAAGCATTAAAGTCAATGGATTAGCGATAAATGTAAAATGTCAAATCTTCAGAAAGCTTAGTGAAGGTCCCACAACCAAAGATTTTATCTTTACTCGGTTGTAAATCTTTATTTTGCTGTTGTAAAAGAGTTAAATCTTTATTTGTATGGAACCACATGAGCACAAAATGAACTAAGAATGTCTACATCTCCTTTACGGGATATGGTTTTCTGTCCGCTCCTGTTGAAAGCGAGACAAGTGTTGTACCTACACCGTCTCAGCAATTATGACAATAGTGTATAGAGCAAGAGCAGAGAGGGCGTCGTCTCCCAGGCCTAGCCATTCACGCCGTTGATTTTACGCTTATTTTGTTAGAGGAGTAATTTTTACTAGAGATGTCAATTAGGGCCCCATAATTTTAGGTTTAAGTATTTTTAATGTTCTGATTTATAGGTTTTAATGTCCTGATTTCGACGTTAAGAGTAGACTTAATTATTTTTGTTTAGAAGAATTAAAACTTCAAGTATGCCATGCCTGTGTAATAGTTTAAACTTAAATTTAATTAAAAATATTTTTTATATTTTTAATTTTTTTAAAATTGACAAAATTAATCTATAAATCGCCCGTTATTATTTTTAATTTTTTATAAAATAAAAAGGAACAATTTTTATCTCCCTCTGCCATGTAAAGAATAGTATATACTTGGAGCGGAGCGCTGAAATGAGAGAGAATATCTAATTGCAGATAAAAAGCATACTGACAAAGCAGTTTCTATTCACCTGCATGATTGCGTCCTGCAAAAAGGTTGTCTTGGTTAGTAGGATTTCTGCAACTGCAGCCAAAATCGGAACTAGGTTATGGCTAAGAAGATCCCTTCCCAAATCTAAGAGTGGTCCACTTTTCCCAAGTTACCATTAGTGGGGACAACATGTCTGAACTAATAGTTAGCCTATAGTTACATATATAGTCACCTATTACCTTAAACCCGGCAGGATTTTTCTTATCCAAAGCAGAGTCATGCCATCCAACCGAGGCTATCTCAAGTACAGATCTTCTGTTTTCGATATTCCATCTTTCTAGGTTCTATTCCACTAAAACTGATGGCACCCGGTCCCCGTCAGACTTAACAAAAGCACCAACCAACTGAAGTTACCAATTCACTATCTTCCATTCACCATGCATGGATGTGAATATGTATGCTGCATGTTCATCCTGCCACTTAACTCATGTGTTGGATGTAGGATATGTATGTGGATGCTGTTAAAGCAGATAAGCTTGCAATCATTCTTCGAGCCATGAAGTCCATCTCCAAATATACACAGTACGAAAATTAAATTTCACATGTAAAGCCAAAATTCACCTTAAAAAGTCAAACATCGAGACTTTGCAATTACATATTTTCTTTTCCACGAGCTATCGATGATCGGCTACATGGACGTATACATCAATGTAATTATACACGAATATGACCAACAGTGAAAGAAAAGAAATAACTCATTTCCTGTATGAAACCCCAACTCTTTCTTATACCCGACAGAGCACCGAAGGTGTAATTAAATGACTAGCGTGTAGCTACATCTTCAAGGCATAATTGTCCAAAATTTTGGTACGAATGCGACAGTGATGTTAAGAATCTGGATATGAGAAGTACACTCTGGCTCAGTTGCGAGTCCTTGCTAAGGCTTCGTATTCACTCCCATAAACTGGACCAGTATCTACCGGGCTATTACCTCCGCGTAAGGAACAGGCGCAATCACGAAACGACTACATACTTCTAGTCATAAGCTTCATGATCCTCTATTAAGCCTCAAAACGATTATTTACATGGCTATCGCGTAACTACATTTGGATATTCAACTTCAAACCACATTGGTGCTTGAGCGAGATATCCTCTGCGCTTCTTCTAGGTCCTTTAGAAACCTGCATTTTTGTCAAACAAGTAAATATATATCCAATGAAGTCAACTAGCACTCCTCACATCCAACCTGAATAATTTAATTGTTTGCTAAATAGATCTACGAACTAATCATTAGGCTGCTCTAAAAAGGAACTCAAAAATAGTTGCATTGGCGGATATATCCATGATCTGGGGTTGACATTTTTGAAAATACTCCACACATGCAACCCAGGGGCCAGTGAGAGCCAAGAACATTATTCATGCCAAACTTGACTAAATTAATGAACGCCTGATCCAGTTAACTCCTCAAAGTATAGATGATTTAAGGAGGAAAATTGGGATTCATGATTGGAACTCTACGCTAGAGCATGGCATCACACCAATGTGCAAGAGAAAGATAATCAGAGTGGTCTCAGCAAACATGCCTGCTGGAATTAACATTGATAGCAAATATTTTACCTCTTAGAATTGAGGATTACAGAACCACCAAGAATAAAACGTATCCCAGAATTATTGGCATTCTGGAGAGCAACAGAGCGCGACTCCTCATATGTTGTCCCACCAACAATGAAGATAACCACATCTAGCGGTCTGCAAAAATGTTAAATATCATAATTCTACAAAAACCCAAGAGACTGAATCCTATCAATAAATTTTGTTTACTCTCCAATTGAAATGTTACATTCAAACCATAAAACAAACAAGAAATCAATCACAAAATTCTACAATATCCTAAGACTTGGTTACAATTTCAGCCTAAATTTATAAACTCAAACTAATGGTCCTTCCATCTCATTTTAGTTTTTTCCCATTATATAAGTAATAGTTGTCCGCTGGTTTTATATAAGCCAAGCACAGGACTACAACCATTTGAACTTCATTGCTACGTCTAGCTTTGATTTTAAACACAAAAAGATTGCATCCCTGAAACAGCAGTGACGGGCAAAACAGTTTCACACCTGTTGGGGCATGTTAAAAGTTTGATGAAGAATGAAGGACAAAAAGGGTTGAATGAAGAAAGACTTGAAGCTGAAAGGATCAAACAAATATGAAGCTCAATTATGCCCATTCAGACAAAGTACTGGACTAAGCATGCTAAATGCATAACCCCATAGTACCTGAGCCATCCTATTCAGACAAAGTACAGAACTAAGCATGCTAAATGCATAACCCCATATTACCAGAGTAATTAATGACACCGAATTAAAACTCTAGAACACACCAAATGTTAAATGTCTAATGTTGTAAACAACTGACAGCCACAACAAACTATAGAATTACAAATGAGAATAGCCAGAATTTTCAATTTCTTATAGTACCAACCTTCCCTGCTGAAAGTGGTTTCCAATAAATGGGTAATCAACATCCCTCAATCGTCCCTTGATTATGCTTTCCATAGTTTGAAACAGGAGAGGCTGGTGCTGGGTGTATACATTCTCAACACCCTAAAGAGAAAAGTCAGAAAAGCCAGAAGTTACAAGTGAATGCCCAATAGAGATGAAGAGACAAACATAAGTTTATCATCCCAACCTTCAATCCACGAGCCATGTTCCGAGCAATATTTAGAAGATCTCGATTCCCATAAAGATCCCCTGTTCGCTTATCCACACCAGCCTGCTTCAGGAGGAATTGCACAAGCTGCCATTTTTGAGATGAACAATAAACAAAAACCAGTTTGTGAGATGATGTAGCCACAGCAGTAGATGTAAGACATCTCAAAACAATTGTCAGATGATTGAATCTAATTGGAAGACCAAATGACCCAAAAAAGTTACAACCAAGTGAAGACTTATCCAGTTGACATGAAATAATCAAATACAAGACCACAAGATTTGATAAGGTTAGCGCGATGAACAAAGAAATCATCACCAATGACTACTTCAAATTATTGTAAACAGTGATTACTTAAACATCATAACAGGAAAGGGTTATTAACTTGTTAAGCAAGGTTCCACAACAAGAATAGCATACGATGCAAATAAGAGCTGCAAGGAATATTAGTATTAAAGTAAGGCATCAATAAAAGCAATTAAATCGAGGGAAGGTAGATCTAATTTAAAAGATTACCCCAGGCTTGTACTTAGGAGATCTAGAAGCCAGTTTGTTGAAAAGCTGCATCAATTGAACAGGGCTTTCTTTCTCGTAGCGAAGAGCATATAGCATCACCAGGCGTAGACAGTCAATATCAGATATATTTTCATTGTTCAACAAATTTGTCACAGCCTGCAATAGAACAGAAGAAAAAGGTTTTGGTCATCACATGCACATTACCACATGTCCCCTTATGAGTTTCACAAAAGTTTCATGTACTAGTAAGGATATGTAGTGCTCACTGTAAATTCATCAAATTATCTTAAAACTCATATGATGGGATGAAAGTATACAAGAGGATAGAAATAAAGACATATCTGCACCTCAAAAGCAGCCCCTTGTCCACCATTACAAGCTAACTCCTGCTCTGTTTGTGAGACTAACATGAGCTTTCTATCTTCAACTATCTTGCTCATCTCTGTTACGAGTGTAACATGCTTTGAAACATTGCCATGCATCTTCCTATACTCTGGGTAGTTCTCAACAAATTTTGCCATGTCTTCTGCAAAAGCTCACAGTATTGTACTGTTTAACAATGGGCAAACTATCTCAAAAGAATAACATTTTCCACATTCAATGATATAAGATACTAACCAATTGTTTGGATGTTTTGATTACTTTTAGCAATTTGCTGAAAGTCATCTACCATTCGCTTTATATTCATTCCAATATCTCCAAAATTCTCATACATGTTGCCTTTGAAAAAGGCATCTTGCTCTGATGAAAGTACAACCTCCTGCAAGTACACAAGGCAAAAATAAGTACCAATGTGTAACTTCTTTCAGGTATCTGCAAAACAAGAAGGAAACAACTAACTTGTTGATCTTTCCCAAATTTACCAATGCTTCTCAAATCTACTTTGTTGTCCTGAATACCTATCAATTCATGAACCATGGCCTACAGATCAAAGGAACATAATCATGAAGCAGACCATCAGTGTAGTGTCAAGGTAAAATAGAAGTAATACCTCTAGCATTAACATAATAAAGCTCAGGTATAATAGTCATAAAGCACACCTGATACGTCCACTGATTCAGTAAAGGTGTCACGGGATCATCCCTCCGATCAAGTATAAGCAACAAAGGAGAAATTTCAGTTCTCCTGAAATCAAAAAGGCCACTCTCCTGCTGGTACATCAGCTTCTGTCACACCCAAAAAATTAATGAAACAAGAAATCAATTTCTAACAGCGTAGAAAATATGGGACACGTATAGTACCTTCAATTAGCAGAGACAAAAAAACATAGTGATTATATACATCAATCATTTATGTAGAATAGGTTTTTCATGCATAATTATCCTCTGCCAGATTCTAAAATATGACAAATATGAAAACATATGGCTTCAAACTTAGCAGTTGGTTTCTGTTCCAAACATAATTATGTGTATGGAATGGTACAGTTTAAACTATTACTCACAGCTGTTTCCTGCGCTATCCTTTTTGCAGTATCAGAGGTCCTTTGATACCGAATAACAGGTCTTCGTTTCAATGCTAGGAAAATTGCTGCTATACCATCGACAACTCGATCGCAGAAGTGCTGTAAACCTGAGGGATCTACAACTGCTGGTAGCATATATACATGATTTGAAGGAATGTTTAATGTGAAATGATAAGGGTCAACTGCAACAAAGTCTGCATAAAATTCCTGCAGGAACAATTTAGCAATAATATAAAAGGTCAATTCCAATCCAATGTAGGAAAAGGTAGACAATTAAAAAATATAGAAGCAGAAAGAAAGTTTTATAAATGTTGCTGTAGTAGAGAATTGATGCAAAATGACTACAAATATCCATCTATGCCGAATACAATGGACCTTTCTACATTTCCAAACGGAATTTGTACCCAGCCACAATTGTCCTCGGCTTAGCACAAGTGAAAACATGCCTTTTTTTATTTAATTGCATCTCTTGCAACATTGTCTGTAGAACAACTTATTGTGCATCAAAATATTTGCATAAGAAACATTGTCATACAAGGTCCTATCTTTTTGCATGCAATTCAAATGTTGCTACGATGGATAAATCCAAGGCAGTGCAATTTTGATTGAAATCATATTGGATGCTTCTGAGCTAGAACCAGACTGTAGGTACGTGTTATTGTGTCTTCCTCGATTGCCAGAGGTTGCTTTCCTCTTCAGTCAGTTTGTGAAACAAAAATGCCCTCCTTTAATAACGATAAAGGACAATTTTCAAGCTCCCTTCAGTTTACTAAAAGTGTTGGTAAACGATGAGTTTACCTGAACTTGCTGGACAAATTCCTGCTCGTCAGAATCTGCCAGAATATGAATCTGGGTATCCTTCAAGATATTGGAGAAAACTACAAAGCCTGCATAAAAATGAACGTGAGTGAAAAATATACATCGGACAGTCAAATTAATTAAAATTGCAAGTTAAGGCCAAAACAAATATATAATCTGTGAACTCACATAAATGATACTCTCCGAATCTAGGACTAGCAAGCTGACGCCGTAACTGCTGAATGTTCTCTGAAGTAGGACGGATGAAGTATACTGCTTTGAGATGTGACATTGATTCTCTAGACTTGGAAATTGAATCCAGCAATTCAACCAGAAACACTTCCTTTTGGAGAAGCTCTGACTGCGAATAGGCCACACTGACAATACTGACCTGGAAATCACCAAATTTCATTCTCCTAAACTTTCTAATTCAAAAAAACCTAAACGACGTACTTAATTACATTACTTCACCTCCGTCTCAACACTTAAGGTAATATATGCTAAGCGCTCATTTAATTCAACAGATCGAACCAGAATCATATATTTAGTAAAGAGAAGGAGAAAGTAAAGAAAAATCTCGCATAATTGAAGATAGGGGATTTCACCGTTTGGGAATCGAGAATTAGAACCTTCATGCCGGAGATGTCTTGCAACATCCGATTTATGTAATCACGTGCGGCCGATACCACCACCATTTTTTTGGTCTCTATCTGTAGGATCAAGCCACCCACCCAGATTGACCGACACAGGAAAAGAGAAATCTCTGTTCTTATTGAAGGTATGGAGGATTAGAAATAGTTTCGGCCTAGGGAGCGAAGAAACTCGGATCGGATCGGATCGATAATGCTTCAACAAAGAAGAAACGAGAAAGATCGAAACGCTCCGTTTCGTGGGTCCTTCAACTTTGGGAATTTGACTTCTGTCTACCAAACACCATTGCCTTTTTACAGTTTTTGTTATGTTACTGTGAACTTTGTCCTCGTAAGTCGTATCAGTACCCAAAGTTTAAAATTCATCACTTGGGTATTCAAATAATTTAAAATTTTCAATGAATTTCTAAATAAAATCCTAATTGAATCCCTAACCATTAAAATTTCTTAAATTCTTTTTAACCACTAAAAGACTAAAAACCAAAAAACACTAATTTTTAATCCCTAATTCTAATTTTTACTGGAATCATGAGTGATTGAAGGGACAAATAGAAATTAGCAGGTGAAAAGGTAAACAATCCTTAGACTCGGTCTCTTCCTCGCGTTAGATACAAAGTTATTCATTATGCATTATCTTTTTTTGTTATATGTGAACCTTTTGATTTTCAAAGCAGCAAATTTCTAGAAGCCAATCTCTCTATAGCAACAGAAGGAAAACATATAACAGCGTACAAGAGGGTACAATAAAGAGAGAAAAAAGTATTTTTGTACAAAATTAATATTTTTCTGGAAATAAATAATTCAGTTTGCCTTTGTATTTTGGATTTAGATATGCATATTATAATGTTTGTAGGGAAAAAAAACATAGTTTCATTTGATTCATTATGATTTATTTATGTTTATGTAATTACTTTATGTACCAAATTTGATGTTGTGATCCTTTAGAAAATAAGGTTAATAAAAAATATAAATGACCTTTAAACATTAATTTTGTCATTTTATTATGTTTTGTATATTTGAGGTGTGATATAAAAAACATAAAGTTTATTTACTAGGGAAAAAAAGGATGGATATAGTGTCACTTTATCTTATGCACATGTGTTACAAGGAATAATTGTAGTTATTTCATATACATGAAAGAAAATAGTAAAAGTGTGCTTGTTATGTATCATATAACTATTACAAAGAGAAAATTTGTTTTACTTTTCTTATTCATAAAACCCAAATATATACAATTCGTTATAACGGTCAAAAAAATATTAGCCTAAGATTATGTTATGAACAAGGAGAGAATAAGCTAGTTAAATATACTATATACAACAAAATTTATGTAAGAGATATGCATGATATGTACAGCTATATTTAGAGCTAACTAATATTCCACCTTAAAATGTATGTGCAACTTATGATATAATTTGGAAAATTGATCTTTGCTTAAGGATTTGGTAAGAATATCGACAACTTGATCATGAGTTGAGATAAGATGCAGTTGAATGATCTTTTGTTGAAGTTTCTCACGAATGCGTGGCAATCTATTTCAATGTGTTTTATTTTTTTGTGGCAGCGATATAACGAGCAGCTTGGTTATCACAACAAAAAATAGTAAGAGTAAGGGAAATAAGACCAAGATCTGGAAGCAATGTGTTAAACCATACAATTTCATAAGTTGTCATTGTCATAGGGCGATATTCAGCTTCCACAGAGGATTGAAAAATAGTGAACTATTTTTTACTCCTCCATCAGATAGGACTGGACCCAAGAAAAATGCAAAAATATGTAGTAAAATGTCTCGTCATTAAAAAACTAGCCCAATCCTAATCATTGTAAGCTGATAGTTGTAATCAAAATTTTGATGATAATAAAATCCCTTAGACTAGGCTTTTCTTCAGATATCACAACAATCAATGAGTAGCATCAAAGTGAGGTTTACAATGTTAGTCAACGAATTGACTTATAATATTAATAGTGAAAGTGATGTCTAGTCTTGTAATAGTGAGATAATGAGTCAACCCGCAAGTCGTTGATAGAGAGAAGGATCTGAAAGCAAGTCACCATTGTTATTATCAAGTTCGAGGAGTTGCTTTATAGGAGTTTTAGTTATGCAGGAACTAGTAAGACCAAAGTCATGAAATACGTCTAGCACATATTTTCCTCAGCTTAGATAAATTCCTTAGGGTGAGTGAGCAACTTCAACGTCAGAAAAGTAGTTGAGAGTTTATAAATCTTTGACATAGAACTAACTAAAAAGAAAATTCTTAACATTAGAAATAGTAATATAATGATTACCTACAATCATAATATCATCTATATAAACTAAATAAAAACACATAAAGAACTAAAAACACATAAAGAACCATTTTGTAAGATAAAAAGGAAATGATTAACATGAGATTGACTAAAATCGATAGATAATAATGCAGAAGAGAATTTTGCAAACCAGTTACGAGATGCTTACTTTAAGCCATAGAGGGATTTTTTGAGTTTACAAACTAGATCTTTCTCCCTTTTTCGAAGATGGCCAAATGGTAAGAGCATATCCTCGAGTAAATCACCATGTAAAAAGGCATTTTGTACATCAAACTAGTATAATGGCCAATTATTGATGGTGGCAAAGACTGAAAAGGTTCAAACAGTTACTAATTTGGCTATAGGTACAAAAGATTCATGATAATCGATACCATCAGTTTGGGTGTATCCTTTTGCATCAAAATGCACTTTATAGTGTTCAATGCTTCCATCAGAACGTTGTTTTATCTTGTAGACCTATTTGCAACTGATGAGTTTTTAATAAGATGGTAAGGGAACAAGAGACCAAGTGTTAGCATCTTCTAATGCATCAAGTTCAATTTCCATTGCATTCCACCATTCAGGAACTTGCATAGCTTGTGAAAAAGTGGTAGGTTCTACAACAGAAGATAGAGAGAGGAAGAATGAACAATGTTAACTAGAGAATTTGTCATAAGACAAAAAATTGTGTAAAGGAAATATTGTACACATGGATGAAGATTTTTAAACATTATAATAATCGTAGTATTTAAATTTGATTGTTAGGTTAGTTTCTCAAGGGTAACGATGTAAAGAAGGACCAATATGGGTTGTTTCAAGAGTAGGGGCATCAACGTGAGGTATGTTTTTTAGCACTGTTATAGAGGCGATAAGAGTATGGTCTTGATGTGATGTTTTGGATGTGGTTGCTTGGTTATTATTAATGGGTATACTAAGATCATAAATAGGTTTTGGTAATGATAAAGATTGCATTGTAGACAAGAAATTGTCAACTTCCAAGAATTTGTAAGGAAAATTTTATGGAAGATGACATCGCAACTAACATAAATCTTTTGAGTTTCAATATAAAAAATTTAGTACCCCTTTTGAGAAAAAGGATATCCAATAAAAATGTCAGGATGAGCATGCTTATCAAATTTATGTTGGATATGAGTATTATATTCAAAACATAAACAATATGTAGGCAAGTTGTTAAATAATAATTCGAAAGAGTTTTACCATTATGCATCATAGATAAAGTTCGATTGATTAAATAAGTTGTAGTAAGGATGCATTTACCCCAAAATTTTAAGGGTAAATTTGTTTTGAAAATAAAATGCACGAGTAACATTGAGTAAATGACGATGTTTATGCTCAGTTACATCGTTTTACTAAGGTGTAGAAGTACAACTATGTTGATGTATAACATCAATAAAAGAAAGAAAAAAATTCATTGCCAATGTGATTCAAAATTTTTGAATCGTTATTAGCTTGAATTTGTTTAACATAGATATTGAATTGATTTTTAATTATAGTGAAAAAATTTAATGTAAAAGCAAGTATGAGATTTTTGTCGCATTAAATATACCTATTTAATGCGAGAATAATCATCTACAATGGCTAAGAAATAATGTGAACCAATAATAGATGGAGTATTGTGTGTTCCCCAAACATCAACATGAATAAGATCAAAACAAGTAATAAATTTAGCTACACTATGATTAAATGGTAAACAAATGTGTCTGGCTAAAGGACATATAATGCAAGAATAATTATTCAAAAATGAAATGTTATAGTCTAATTTAAAAAACTTTGATGAAATATTTTTACTTGGATGACTAAGTCGCCAATGCCATAAGATCCATATCATGAGAATTTGAGGCAAAAGAAGCAAAATGGCAGGTTTGTTGTTAAAATGATAGAGTCCCTTATGTTCTTTACCCGTGCCAATCACTTTCTTTATTTGTAGGTCCTAAAATATGAAATAACTAGTAACGAACTAAACACTACAATTAAGATCTTTAGTGATTTTACTGATAAATAACAAATTAAATTTAAAAGAAGGAATATATACAATATTTTTTAATGTTATGTCCTTGGTGAACTTACATGATCCAATTTGAGATATAAAAACATTATCACCATTTAGTAGTTTTATCGGTGGACCATAATAAGGATTTTAATATTTTAAAATTTTAAATCATAAGTCATATGGTCTATGCAACCAACATTTATAACCTAATTACTAATAATTTGAGAGGAAATATTTAAAGTCATACCTACAAGTTGACTAAAGGATTAGAGTTGCTTAGTTGAATTAGAGCAAGTAGTTGTTGAAATTGTGCTTGAGTTAATTTTAAGGCTGCTAAATTATTTTCAGTGTTATCAACAATGGCAGCGATTAGTTTATTAGCAATCTCACATTTAGTCGAAACTCCTTCTTGTTGATAGTTTAGGTTTCCAGGCTTCTTTTGATATCATGATTTAAAGTACCCATTAAGTCCATAGTAATCACAATGATATTACATCTTATCTTGACGATTATTTGGATTTTGAAGCTTCTTTCGGCATCTTGATTTTGAATTCCCATCAAGTCCACAATAACCACAATGATATTTTGGCTTACAACATGTTTTGCTTTACTGATTGTGGAAGGTAGCTAAAGTAGATTGTTCTTAATGATTGACTAAATTTGTTGTAAAAACATATCACTATCTGTCTTTCTACAAAAAAGAAAATAAGCTTTGGAAAAGTTAGGTTATGGATTCATTAGGAGTATTTAACTCTTAAAAATATTATAAGCTTCACTTAGGTCTATAAGAAATTGAATTAAGTGATCTCTTTATTGGAGATTATTAATTTCATATATGTAGCCACAAGTGCAAGACAGATAATTGTTGTAAGTAGAGCATTCATCCCATAAGCCCTTAAGATTGGTGTAGTATGTAGTGATGGAATCATTCATTTGCACATGATTGGCTATGGTTCTTTATATTTCAAAGATTTGTGGAGCATTTTCTTGTGAAAATATTTCATGGAGATTAATCCAAACTTTTTGGGCAATTTTCATGTAGATGACGCTATTAGTTATTTGTCTTATTACAGCATTGAGAATCCATAAAAGTATTGTGTTGTTGCAACAATTCCAATGAGAGAAGACGTGAGAGTTGGCAGGTGGTTTGCTAATTGTTCCATTTACAAACTCGAGTTTATTCTTTACTTCTAAAGCCATGGTGATTGCTTAACACCAAGTGGGATAATTATCTCCATTCAATTATACATAGCTCCTGGATTGTCAAATGATGTATGTAGTATGGTGAGAAGGATTAAGTTTGTAATAATGGATGTGTTAGAGTAACATTATTATTAACAGAAGATGTATAGTTTTATAAATTGTTTATGGTTGAGATAGAGAAAGAATATGACTAATGCTTTGATACTATATTACAATGGGAAAGTTTGTTTTCCCTTTCTTATTCATAAAACCTAAATATATACAACTTGTTGTAAAGGTCATAAAAGATCTTAGTCTAAGATTATGCTATGAACAAAGAAAGAATGAGATAGTCAAATATACTATATACAATAAAATATATGCAAGAGATATGCAAGATATGTATAACTATATGCACATCTAACTAATATAGATGTAGTATTCAAACAAACTTCATGGGGGTATCCTAAAAAATTGAAAACTAAGAGACTAATAGAAATCAATATTTAACATATGATGAATTTTTTGTCATTATTCATTTGATTCGTAGTTAACGTGGAGCAATATTTATTACAAGTAATAAAAAGGATAAGAAATATCGTTTATAAATTAATAGTGCGTGTGGGTTTGTATATTAATTAAAAAGAGTATTCAATTGTACATGAATGAAGTAGATAAAGGATTGTGTGAAGGAAGTGGAAATGCAGAAAATAAATTGAATAAAGGTTCTAATAGCGTTGAAGCTATTAAATCAATTGAAGAATGATTGTTAAAGTTGTTAATGAGTGTGGGGTTTTTCAAGTTATTCAAGAATATAGGATTGTTTAAAATACTTTTGTAACTAGAGATGTTGATATTAGTGCAGATGTATTGTTTAAAATACTTTTGTAACTAAAGAAGTTGATATTAGTGCAGATGTTTGGGAGTTTCATGTTATTAAAGAAGTTAGAACCGTCGGAGAAGTCTTGATAACAAATGAATTGGTATATAAAAATGTTAAAGTTGTAGTAGCAAATTAAGAGGAAGTTCAACATAAAAATAATAAAATAGTTTATCATTTTGGTTTTCTTTTAAGCATTGATGATAAAAAGTTGGTTGATGCAAGAAATAGTTATATTCACCCTTTATTTAATTATGTAGCTACAAAAGTAAGTGAGGGAGAGAAAGAAACGACCCATGTAGAAAAAAGATAACAATGATAGAGATGCGCATAAAGGTGAAGGGATTGATTATGTTAACAATAATAACAATATCAATTATGCATGAAGTGAGTTCAATGCAAGTGAAAACGAAGAGGATAACAATTAAAAGTTGATAAGTTCCTAATATAGATATGGTGCAATAATAGAGAGGCATAAGTATAGTCTTGGCATGCATTTTGATGATATAAGTAGGAATCAAATCTACGTTTGGGTCTAGTTTGATTTGGTCTGAAGTCAATAAGTTCGATTTGAGTTGATTGGGCTTTAAGTTGTATTTCAATTTTTTTTAATATTTGAACTTTAGACCAAGCTCAACCAAAAATTTCAAGTGTAAATGATGTATTTATAAAATTTTAAAATAAAAAAGTTCCAATCGCACTTCGAGTCATCTAAACCGAATTAGGTTCGGGCTCTAACTGTGAGTCTCAAGCCTATTATAGCTCGATTAATTATATTTTGCCTCAAGTTTTCCTAGGCCTAGTTCAACCCACGCCAATCCTAATTGTAAGGGAGGTAAACAAAAAGTTGTCACTAGGTACTCAATAGCTGAGAGGAAGAATATTGAGTTTTTGAGAAATTATAGAGAGAAAACAAGCTTAACTTATGATAAATCAAGTTGCCTAGAGTTAGTTTATTCTTTCATAAATAGGATTTGTAGTAAATTTATTGTTAAAACATTCTATCACTGCATCACACCTATAACTATTCCTTATATGTTCAAAGTGAGGAACTTGACCATTGAGTATTTAGCCTTCAAACATTTAATAAAGATGACATAGATTAAGTCTATGAAGATTATTGTCATCCAACAAAATATCAAGAATCAATTAAGTTTATATGTTTCACAAATCAAGTGTCAACAAGCTAAGAAATTGGTGATAAACAAAAGATATAACAAAGCAACGGATGAATATGCTAAATTATGAGACTGTGATGTCGAGATTTTGAGACCTAACCTAAGATTTATATTGAAAATGTCTACTTCTAAGATTGAACCAGATGAGACTTCATATTTTGATATATTGTACATTGTATTTGGTTGTTGTAAAAGAAGTTTGTCGGCTGGACGTAGAAGAGTAATTGGATTAGATGATTGGTTTTCTAAAGGCATATGCAAAAGGATATATTGAAAACATCTTCAAATGTTATATATATATATATATATAGGGACATAATGCATAGATATATGAAGATGATTTCTCTAATTATTAAGTGATAATTTACAATTATTTGTCAGTGGTGGTTATACAGGTATTAATTATCAATAAAAGGTAACAAAATGTTATATGACATATTATAAACTCGTTTGACTATGTAAGGTGATTTAATTATGACAATGAATATGTACAATTTTGTAGAGATTAATTCATGTTGCCAAATAGGTACTTCCTAAAGTAGAGTATAAGTTTTTTGTGCCTAACATCTATTTTGCAATTTGAGGAAGAATCATAGATGTAAAAAGCTTCAAAGACAATTTTAGGCATATGTTAAATTAACAAATCAATCAAAATATGAAAAGAAAATGATTATACTAAAGGAATCAAAGCAGCAGACATATGATGATTTGGATAATACACATAAAGAATTTTAGTATAGAGCATTACTCAAAATTGAATTTCATTGTGATATCTGTGACAATAATTTATATGCGGCTTTTAATATTTAATCAATATATATTTAATTCTATAGTTTCAATGTTGGAGGGCGTTATATTGTTGGTTATGAAAAGGTTTTGTGTCAATAGTGACCTTATAGCTAAAACAAGGATTTGGCAATAACAGCGTGTGTTGAGTGTACTGCAAAATTTACCTGACTTTGCACACTAAAAATTGTAATTATAGTGAGTCAGGATCGAATCCACAAAGAACGTTAAATTAATTTCTATAACGAAATTAATTGATGCAAGGAAAATATAAAAAAGGAGTTTATGGATTTTTAACGATTTAGAAAATAAAATAAAAGCAAACTATCGAAAACCAATTAAAACAAGCGATCAAAAATGATTAAACTGTCAAATATATGTAAGGTCCAGTTCTAGGTTCAATTTTGACCTAAACGCGATTAAATATATTTCATCATCTTAACATTTCTACAACTCTCTTAGGAATATTAATCTGAGACTAATAAAACACTCTACTAATCTCGATTTTTCCTTAATTTTTGATTAATTAAGATACGATCATTAATCAAACTTAACTATCGAATAACCTAGGATACGATCTCTAGATTTAATTTGACAGCTATATTATGATGTGAAAAATGACTAATATAAGTAGTAACTTCACACGTTCGGTTTATCTAACCTAAGTTATATTGTTCTTAACAATACGGGATCATTAGATGCTACTAACAAACATCAAAAGTAATGACTACGGATTACATTCAATGTTTTAGCAATAGGTTCGAAATAGAACAATCAAAATAACGTATTAAGATAATTCATCCTAAAACCCGATAAAATTAACACCAACCATACAACAATCCCAAAAGAAATTACAACATTAAAATGATAAAATAGCTTAATCGTGTCTTGGTGTCGATATTCCAGTTGAACCGGCATTGGAAATGAAGAAAGAACCAATTTTTATGCTCCAAGCATCAATCATCTTCTCTATGGCTGCTTCGGTGATGAAAAATGAAGAAAGAACCTAACGCCTTCACTGTTCTTCGCTCCTCCCTCTATTTTCTCATTTAATTTTTGGTCCACCTATACACTCTTCTTAAAACCCTCATATGTTACTATGCGTTTTACTAATGCACAACATCTGCATGCGTTGAACGCACAATGTCTGCATTTAACGTAGGAATGCACAATACCTATGTATGCAGACGTTGTTTGACCTGCATGCGTTTTATTCTCCTCACCAACAACATTTTGGCCTTTTTGGCCCTCACCAACTACTGTTGGGTCCGAACCCAATTGCTTAAAACTTAACACTTTCACTCTCGCTCTGATACCACAACTGTTGGCGTCCGATTCCAGAACCCAACCCTCTTGCGAAAACATGAAACCTTGAGCGTGGATATTACCTCAAAAAGGTTCTTTCATTGAAACCTTATTAGAAATTATCAATTCATACTCATTACTATCTCTTTTTTTTTATAACATCCCAAAAATTTTCTCACAATCTGCTCAACGGTGTGCACGTACAAACAGTCACTATGCTTGAACTCAATTCTCCTGTTTGCGAACAAAAGTTGGAAACCTTCAAATCGAAATTTCAACTTGACTTCTTCATATAAATCCTAGCTCTAAGTCTCTTCTTTAATTTGGAGCAAGAATCACCTCAAACGGAGTTATACAACTCAAGATATGCTTAAAAAGCCTAAAAGGGATCATACCCCAAACATGCTCTCCTAACCGACCTCTTACTTACTTTAATGTAAACTCTCTCAAATCAATTCCAAATGATATAAATTTTTATGGAGAGAAAGGTACATATCTTAGGAATCTATTGGTCTAAGAATCAACTTAATCGGAGGTCGGGTGAGGGAGTTATGCCCAAAGGAATAAACCATGTTTAAACCCTAAATCGATTTGTACCTCTCTTGGCGCGAATGCCATAACTTTTTATACGAATGTCTAATTGCTTTCGTTTTTAACTATTCAAGAGATCTACAACTTGTATTAGAGACCTCATAGCGAGATTTGGCCTCTAAACTGGTCAAAATCGCAAATTACCATAGCTGACCCAAGAATGTCCATTAAACGGACATGCATGTCCGTTTAACAGATATAGACTGGCCAAACACCCCATTTTTACCCGAGAAGGTCCGTTTAACGGACATAAACTGGGCAAAGGGGTCCAAACTCCTTATAAAGCCTCTCCAATGCTTCCAACTTCCATCTTAGCACCCTATACATTCCCAAAACCCCAAATTCAACTCTTCAAGTGTAACACAACTCCATAACCAAACAAATACCAATCTAAATGCAAAAAACTCTCAAATCTCTACTCAAATAACTCATATAACACCCCAGTTTTCATCATTCACCAAAGCCCTTAAGTTCATACTTTCCATACAACATCATCCCTTGCAAATGTTCATTACTCTCAACTTCAAAATCCAAATTCATCACACACAAGCTTTCCAACTCCAACATGCTATCCTAACACAAGCAACAATTGGCAATCTCAACAATTATACTATACACATCCAACACATTCAAATTTGAAAATCAACAATAATACAAAGGGAACTTTTCAAGTTCTCATTTTCATTTCCAAGACAAAATGAAGCTCATACAAAGCTTTCATTCATAGCTTTACTCCAAGTACAAAAATGCAATTGATGCTCAACTAACAAGAAGACAA
>JAOTIZ010000002.1:8449724-8465696 GCA_027123425.1 Erythroxylum panamense | reverse complement strand
CCGTTCAGATGGACTGAGGAGTGCCAGGAGAGCTTTGAGGAGCTGAAACATCGGTTGACTACTGCACCGGTGTTAGGTATTCCATCTGGGACTGGAGGTTATGAGGTATATAGTGATGCTTCGCAGCAGGGATTTGGATGTGTCTTGATGCAGCATGGTAGAGTGATCGCTTATGCCTCGAGACAGTTAAGATCTCACGAGGCAAATCATCCAGTGCATGATTTGGAGTTAGCTGCAGTTGTCTTTGCTTTGAAAATTTAGAGACATTACTTATATGGCGAGACATTTCAGATTTACACTGATCATAAGAGTTTGAGGTATCTGTTGAGTCAGAGAGAGTTGTATCTGAGACAGAGGAGATGGATAGAGCTGCTTAAGGACTATGACTGTACGATTGAGTACCATCCAGGGAAGGCCAATGTGGTGGCAGACACGTTGAGCAGGAAATCTCATACTAGTGCAGCTCAGATTCAGGTATCGAGATTGCCTAATTTGATTCAGTTGAGAGCTCTGAATGTGCAGATGGATTTGGATCAGGATGGGGCTTTGATAGCCACTCTGAGGCTTAGGCCGATGTTGCATGATAGGATCAGGCGAGTTCAGGACAAGGATCTTGCTATGGTAAGACTGCTTAGGAGAGTAAAGTCTGATTTGAGTTCTAATTTTGAGTTGAGAGATGGGACATTATGGATGGGTCAGAGGTTGTGTGTGCCCAATGTCGATGATCTGAGACGTGAGATTCTGGAGGAGGCGTTTAACACTTAATGAGCCCGAAAAGGGACAGTTCAGAGCTAAATGCTCAGCGTTTAATGTGCCCTAAAAGGGACAGTTTAGAGCCTCAGGCTCACTGATTAATGTGCCCAGATTGGGACAGTATAGGTGCTCAGTCACAACACTAAAATAAAAAGGAAAAATGCCACGTATTCATGTTTTCTGCATTTGATTGAATCTTGATTTGGGAAAGAGGCAAAATGCTTTGCATCTATGTAATACTACTTTGTAATCTTTCTGAATATGCTATTGTGAAAACCTGTAAATTGCTATGTGATATTCTGAATGTTCTATTGTGATAATCTGTACACTATTTGCGTAATGTATGAATTGAGTGAACCATCGATGATGGTTTCTCATTGAGTTCACAAACTCACCCAAAATTGCAAATTATTTTTCAGGATCGAGAGAGTAGACTCCTAGCTCCAGAGAGACTTTTCCTGCCGTGTTGATCGGGTTGGCAAGAGAAGTCATGGCACTCAGGTGGGTCAGCTGAGGATTTTGTGGATGACCTAGTGGACTTTTGTATCAGTTTTCTTTTGGAGTAATGTATATAGACAGTGAAAAACCTGTTAGGCATGTAAATTTCTGCTTTGATGAAATGATATGAAAAAGCTTTTTTTTTCGGTTTCAAAAATTTAGTGATCTTATATTGTGGATTTATTTATACGATGCCATGAGAGTAGTGAAGTGACCGAACATAGTTCTCCCTTATTGTAGGATATGTATCGGAACGACCTACAGGCGTTCCGGTGCATACTCTACGGTAAGGGAGCGCTACAGTAATTGTAATTATGATATTTAAAACTTTCCTTGTTATCATGCAATTATTGTAATTTATTACAAATAATAACATTTTGGCATTATATTCATGAGTGGTAAAACCAAAGTACATATGCAAAAAAAAATTAATGAAAAAGAATTTTTACTATAGTTAAAACTATAACTACATGACTCTTTTAAGGCATTAAGCCTATCATCATATTGACAATATGATCAAATAACTCCCTAAGTAAGGCAGTATATCTGTTTGCGAAATAGTTAACAACAAGAAACAACTAAAGACCACTTATACTTCATCTCCATGGTAAGATTGGGTTGAATGTTGCATGCCAAGATACAAATTGGGAAATAGGATGAGTAGGGTCGTTTAACCCCTTATTGTTGGTATTTGAGATTTTTATTTTTCTTCCTTGTTGATTTCCTTTTTGTAATTTTTGACTGCAAACAAAAATCTCCTAGAATGTTAGGGACTTGGGTTGCATCTGATGGAGAATTACTATCCTCTATTGTCAAATCTAGACTATTTTTCTGAGGGGAAATTATTTTTTGTTTTGTATTCCAAGAGATGATATCCCTAGTCCCCTAACTAGCCACACAGTTATCACTGAAGTTTACCATTGTTGTCTATTCTTTATACTCGTGTCTAGCCTTAAAATTCTCATTTTGCTCAACGGTTGTTAATAGAGTCAACATGTTGGCCCAATCCATCTAATAATGCTCCAAATATTATGAGGAGAAGTGATCCACTTCATTGTCTAGACTCTTAACATTGTCTACAATGGAGCTATCCATAGCTGGTTGTTCTGCATTTGCAAGCTAATCCAAAGATGCTTTAGCAACAACAATTTTAATTGTCTAAATATGTTCTAAAGTATTCTTCATCTGAGCACAATCTATTTGACAATTTTCCTAAGACTGAGAAGTATTTGCAACAACATTTTCAATCCTCAAAACAACTAATTACTTACCATTTGTCTACAACCTGTGCCAGTTTTTCAGCAGGAACTCGTGGGCTAACTTCACCATCAATGCGTATAACTCCATCCCATTAGAGATAGGTCCTGTAAGACTCGCATGTTCCTTTGGAGTACCAAATTTGGTATGATAAAGAAGATCATTGTGACACCTCGATTGAAAGATTCTACCCGTAAGAACCCATTTCCTAGCCGAATTGCTAAGGTTCCATAGATAATTAATTTGTATTTCAACTCTCTCCAACTCTCTATTATCTCCTAGTCGAAGAACACGAAGGTAAACTGGCAGTGGAGCATTCTTCGGTATTTTAATATAGAGTTTCACATAACAAATCCTTTCCATGGAGGCAGTTTGTGTGACCATACACCCTATCTTCCCCAATGAACTAGCCAAGTAGCTTAAACCTTCCACCATCCAAAATTCCAACGACAAGTTGTGAAACTAAACCCACATAGGGAGAGCATCGAAGTAACCCCCATCTATCTCCATTCTCAGTCACCACTTCTAAAGAAATAATAGTTGGTCGCCAAAATGCCATGGACCCTATTCCACAATCTCATTTAAGTAAAAATCATCAAAAATTTTGAATAATAACCTATCATCTTTACTTAACATAACTTTCTGTAGCCCTTTCTTGCCTCATCTAGCCATGGCCCAGGCATTCACCACAGGAAAGGTTGATTGTTTGAATTAAAAAAAAAAACTCAATCAAGACCCACAACCATACTTGTGATCCGACCTTAAAAGATCTCAATCGAAGATGTTAATACTCTATCCTTCAAAACATTTTGATAATATTTGAGAGTACCCTTGTGATGTTGAATGTGTAACTTGTTTTATCAATCACCCTCACTTCAAGAGCTAGTCGAGTTTGTCCCGATAACACCTAATTTTTCAAGGTTCTTGCCATTCCGTGAGCCAAGGAGCACTTCTTTGGAGAGCTGAAAAATCATCTTTCAAAAGGGGGATGAACCCAACTCTATGGACATTGTCGTAGAGCTCACGTGGGTCTTAGAAAGTAGACCTGAGTCGTATCAAGTTTATTGAAGCTCGCATGGGTAAGCTTGGGTGCGAGCTGGGTCAGATCTAGAACTGAATGGGTTAGATCTGAAATTGAATGGGTCAGATCTGGAGGTGCAATTGGGTCACTGTTGTCGGATATGGAGTTGAAGCTGGGTTGTGAGAAGGAGAGGAACCTTCCTTGCTCCCCCTCGTATTGGTGTCGTCAGATGAGAGCCTAGCGCTCTCGCCACTGTCCCTCTCTATCGCTGTCTCTTGCCATTATCGTTGTCCCTCGCTTATATCAAAAAGTTCTTAAGACAATAACAATACAAGAGTTTTGGGGACAACCTTGATCTTTCCAGGTCTCTTTGCCAAAAAGGTGTTTTCATCATAGTAAATATAACACAGGGAATGAGATCGAACTCCAGCAGCTTACGTTACCCTACATACAAACAATTTGATTCTCAAAAAAAGATAGAATCTAATTTCCACATATGCAAAAACTTCATGATGAATACAATGAATAAACCTAAGTTTTGCCCTAAGAAATCATTTGTTCCATTACATTCACCACTTTAGAAGAAAATGTTTAGTAAATCCAAGATCAATAGAAGAAAGGATTAAGGAGAAAATCCAAGAATTGGAAGATGTCAAATAATAGAAGCTAAAGGTCATGATAATTATGTTACAATCACGGTTACAAAAAAAGCATCTACTTAAGGATGCCTTAAAGTAAACTTTTTGGCAATATCAAACTCAATAATCAATGGTTACTATTTAATTTGATGGATATGAATACTTGCTTGTGTATTTTTCATGATCATCTATTATTACAAAAGAAGACAAGATGATTATGTTGTTGGAGTTGTTAAGAATACAAGAGCTGAGGCATATAATAAAACAATACTCCAAAAAATGATTGAGACATCTAACAAATTGAGGAAGATGTATCAATATATTAACAATAGAGGAAGACAGTTCAAGAGCTGATAACTCAAAACATTTATCTGTTTTGGACTTCAATATAAATTTTAGAAAGTTACGCTTGTTATGACTTAGCAACGGGTGATAACAATTGTATTTTATGCGGATGGATAATGACGTGACATTATCATTGCCATCTTTTAACGTAAGATGAAGTTGGAATGACTAAATTAGAAATTCAAACAATAATTAGCTATAAGAATGCATGCATAACTTCTGAAAGCAACATTTATAACTTCCTTCATAAAAAGTAGACAGATTATAAATTATTCCAGAAGGTCTTACTATGTTTTTCCATAATGAAATCCTAAGAAAACATACGAGAATAATAAGCCAGAAGTGCTTATATGCAAGGGCAGCATTCTCTTTAAATCTTTAGTGTTTAAGATTTCATTTAGTTTCGACTTGACAATAGCATCATACACGTAAGAAATGACTAATGATTTTCAAATTATTTGCGCAACTAACAAATAGTTTTAAAATTTTAAATTAATATTAAGACAGAGTTACAAAATCATTATTATTATGAGTAATTAATATTATCACTTAATTAATAATAAAATTATATTACGGCAGAAAAATGAAATTCAATTTTTATAGTTTCATAAATTAGGAAAATAAAAAATCAACTATACAAATTTTTGTTGAATTTAAAAATTAGACAGAGTGATTATGTTTTGGTGGTCCCACCGGATTGGGTACGATATGATCGTAACCGCGGTTATATTTATTCTATGCTTTCATCATCATATCAAAGTCTTCCATGAATCATGATGATTAGGGGATAAGATTCTCTGTCTAATTTTATGGTGTCTTATTGTATGCAGTGAATCTTAACTATTTATTTATGTAGGTCTCGTATTTATTTATGTAAGACCTACGCATGATTTACATAAATAAATTATTGAGATTCATTAGATATAATAAAATACTATAAAATTGGATAGAAAATCTGGGCATTTGACCCCTTCCTTTGAATAGCTCACACCCACCAAACGCCAACCTACCTTGACTTACCCAAATGCTACTCCGTCCCTGTCATTCAAATAACTAAAGATTAACAAAAAGGCATGTTGACTGTTGAGCCCTTCGCTAGGAAGAGAAGTTTTAATATGTTTTACTGCAAAATCCAAGTCGTCCGATTTTCTTGTGTCTTAAAGTGCGCCACCGGCCCTCTCGCAGCCTCGCAAGTAACGCCGAATTAACCAGCGAGAGAATCTAAAGGGTTCAGATTTCCACAGCTCATTTATTCCCAGACCAGAGACCCGCGAATCTCTCTCTAAGTCAGGGTAGAAAATTGAAGTTTGGTTGCGAAATAATAACGTCAACAATGAGCAGGTGAAAGAAATGAGATAGAAGTAGAAATTACGCAACATTCCTCGAACAATGAGAGGCGCCACCTCCCCCAGCTCTGTTGAGCCCAGACACCGACTCACTTCTTCTACTTCTAATACTTGGTCCGTCCCTCTCTTCTCTCTCTTTTTCGTTATTTTCAGTTGTGTTGTTTCAGTGATCTCATCATAACCTAGTTTACGAATTCACTTTTTTTTTTTGTAAAAAAGTACTTGAAATGAGTGATTTATGCAATTCTGACATACAGTGAAGATGGCGGAAGGAGGTCTTTAAGAGATAGGGATCTTAGAGATGTGGAAAAGGCCATTCAGTTTCCTTCTCAATATAAGAATCTTATTTGCAAGGTTTCTACTTTGAAGCTTGTGCTCCTAATCATTGCATTGGGGACTTTAGTTACGCTCTACCATTCTCCACCTGTCTACGTTGCAGATCATCCTTCCTCCTCCGTTGCCCGGTTCGCTAAATTTTAAATTCTTCTAATTTGACTTGTCAATTGTTTCTTTTTTCTCTTTTCTTTCTTTACTGGGGTTTCCACTTAGTTCTTACCCTTCGCCAATAACTATATGAGTATGCGCATATCTTGTAATTTTGACGAGTCTTCTGAATGAATTCTAGATACAAGGCATGATGGAATTGGTATTTTTCGTATCTTTGTGTTATGTTGAAATTAAAATTTCAATGCAATCAGGGCAAGTTTTGTGAGGGATGGTGTTGCTTCGGATCCTCGTTATACCTCAACTTCGGAGGTTGATTGGGACCAGATTTCCGATATTATCGACAGACTTAATGACACCAAAGACTATCAAGGAATTGGCTTGTTAAATTTTAATTCCAGTGAGATTGATAACTGGGGCCAGTTCCTACCAGATATTGAGCATGTTGTTCTGAACCTGAACCATGCAGCAAAAAATATAACGTGGGAATCCCTATACCCTGAATGGATAGATGAAGATGAAGCATTCGAGGTTCCAACTTGTCCTTCTTTACCCAGTGTTCAAACTCCTGGAAAACCACGGATTGATCTTATTGCTGTCAAGCTTCCATGCAACAACGCAGGAAGATGGTCAAGAGATGTAGCCCGTTTACACTTGCAGTTAGCTGCAGCAGGGGTTGCTGCTTCAGCTAAAAGCTATCATCCAGTGCGTGTGCTCTTGGTGACTGATTGCCTACCAACCCCGAATTTGTTCACCTGCAAGGAACTTATTTTGCATGAAGGCAATGTCTGGTTGTATGAACCTGATCTCAATACATTGAGAGCAAAGCTACAACTCCCAGCAGGGTCGTGTGAACTTGCAGTTCCAATGAAAGCTAAAGGTCAGTCAATTAACTTTTATCAATTCTCCTTATATTTTATTTGGTGCCTTTTCCCCGTTATTTCATCTCCTCTTGTTGTACATTGGAATCTGATTGGTCTTGATTTTGTCCCTCGGGGCTTTATGCTGCAATGGTTCCCTTGTCCTTAGTGAGATTAGCTTTTCTTAGCTAGTTAAATTTACACTTATCTGCTTGATCATGTGGATGAAAGTAGTAATCTGAGGTATTTGGCTACTTCTTTAGGTGTGTAGATCCAAAAGCATAGTGCATCTTGAATGATCGGTTAAACTATTTGAGAAACATTGAGTTGTGTGATCCTGATTTTGAAGTGTGTTATGTTCTGGTTTTATTAAGTAAAACTCAGAAGTCAATCTTACTGAATATTTTCCGAACAGAATATTTCTACTCAGGACGAGCCAACAGAGAAGCTTATGCAACAATCTTGCACTCTGCACATGTGTATGTTTGTGGAGCCATTGTGGCTGCTCAAAGCATTCGCATGTCTGGTTCAACCCGTGATCTTGTCATACTGGTTGATAACTCAATTAGTGAGTATCATAGGGGAGGTTTAGAGGCTGCAGGTTGGAAAGTTCATATAATCAAAAGAATTAGAAACCCAAAAGCTGAAAAAGATGCTTATAATGAATGGAACTACAGCAAGTTTCGTCTGTGGCAGTTGACAGAGTATGACAAGATTATATTCATTGATGCAGACCTGCTTATACTGAGAAATATTGATTTCTTGTTTGAGATGCCTGAGATAACTGCTATAGGGAATAATGCTACCCTGTTCAACTCGGGTGTAATGGTAATTGAACCATCGAATTGTACATTTCAGTTGTTAATGGATCACATAAATGAGATTGAGTCCTACAATGGTGGGGACCAGGGGTATTTGAACGAGATCTTCACATGGTGGCACCGTATCCCTAAACACATGAACTTCTTGAAACACTATTGGGAGGGTGATGAGGAAGAGAAGAAACAGATGAAAACTCATCTCTTTGGAGCTGATCCTCCAATCCTTTATGTTATCCACTATTTGGGTAATAAACCATGGTTGTGCTTCAGGGACTATGACTGCAACTGGAATGTGGACATTCTGCAGGAGTTCGCTAGTGATGTTGCTCACAAAACATGGTGGAAGGTGCATGATGCCATGCCAGAAAACCTACATAAGTATTGCTTGCTTAGGTCGAAACAGAAGGCAGCATTAGAGTGGGATCGGAGACAAGCTGAGAAAGCCAATTATACTGATGGGCATTGGAAGATTAAGATAAAAGACAAACGTCTGGAAACTTGCTTCGAGGAGTTCTGTTTCTGGGAAAGCATGCTGTGGCACTGGGGTGAAAAGAATTGGACAGATAATTCAACTGCTACTTCACCACCTTCCATTATCACCACTCAGTCTCTTCCATCTTTGTAATTGGTTATTCTTTTATACTTTAGTATACACGAATCGAATATTGCCAAATAGTTAATGTCCTATAGGAAAGGGCAACAGATTCATGGGGTTCCTTTCCAGGAAGCATTTATGAGATTTAATGGTAAAGATTAAAATTGTCACTTAATCTGCTGCGCTGTTTCACTCGCTTTTTACACTTTGTTGACCTGATTGATGCAAGCAAAGCAACACTATTTTGATAAATATTACAGTGGGCGTTGGAAATTTTTTTACATGGACCAATACAGTTATGAATACGTTAATTTTTTTATAAACGCAAGTGACGCGATTTGTCTATCCGAATAAGTTGTTTTTGGAGCTTTTCTGAAAAGTTTTCAATTTTAATTTTTGAAAAAACTGTATTTGGACTTTTAAAAAAGTTATTTTTACTTCAAAAGCGCTTTTGAAATTTTTAGTCAAATATTCACTTTTTTCTTAAATTTTTTCTTAAAATAATTTTTGCAGTAGAAAAAAGTGCTTTTGGAGTTTCCAAAAGTTAAAACAAACAGGGGCTAAGAATTAACGTGAACTATACCCAATTTCTTCAAATTTACTTGAATTGAAAGTAAATTCATTTAAATATGATTTTTTATGTTTAAAATTGTATAGTTATCCAATATGCGTGCCTTAATTTTAGAATATAAATCATTATAAAATATTATAAATTTAATTTCATTACTTGTAAAAAATATTTGAACTTAAGGCCATTAATTTTTAACCTTTGGATTAAAGACATAATGAATAAAGTTTAGATTATGATAGAGAATAATACATTTAAGATGTATCTATTCTATATAATATCTATTAAAGTTGTATATATTATATTGTAACATCTTTTGGACTCTCAAATAATCATAATTTTATTTATTGATAAATAGGAGAAATATTTACTAGTTGTCAAAACACAAAAATTTAAAAAGTTTAATTTGTTAGAATTTAGATTCAAATTTAATGTCTAAATTTTTTTTTGAATTTTTAATATGTAATAGATTAAGGTAAGTAGAATCTTTAATTAAAATTATCAGAATTTCAAAAAGAAAATAATGATCGAATAATTTTAAGAATTAGTCCTAAAGTCCAAGAAATATTCTTTCTGAGAAGCATAACGCATATTGATTGAAACTCAGATTTTGTATTAAAAAATCTTATTTTATTAAAAAATAATCAAAAAAGTTATAGAAACCTAATATAAATAGTAACTTTAAAAATTATTCTCTAATAAATTAATTATAATTTTATTATTGTTAAATATAAGTGATATAAGACAAAGATTAAAAGAATTTGTATGTTCTTGTTTTTGAAATTTCAATATATGAATTTTAGAAAAATAATCAATATAAATTTAATAATTGTATAATTTAATTTTAATTTTAATTTTGATTAAAAAGATTTATATAATTTTGGAATTATACAGTGAAAAGTTATGGAACCTAATCAAAATTACTAAACTTTGTATAAAGATTGTTATTATTCCTTAATTACCCAAAATTAATATAAAATATAAATATTTTTATTTTCTAATAAAGCAAAATTAAGCTTATAATTCTTTTTTCCTATAAATTTGTCTTTTATTATAACATTTATATCACACAAAATTTAGGGAAAAATATTAAACTAAATATTAGTTTAAAATTAAGTGATTAAAAGATTAAGCCTCATTTTATTATTGGATATTTAATTTGTTTCGTTTTTATAAATATATTAGTAAGATTTTGTTGAATCTTTTATAAAAATAATTGTAAATAAACCATTGAGTAGCAGAAAGAAAGTAATAGGTCAGAATTATTATTTTTCAAAATTTATAGTAATTCTCATAAATGTTCAATTACAAATTATTTAAAATTTTTACAATTTATTCTCAATTGAACTGTAATTAGAAGCTAGAAGTTCTCACGGACGACGACGTTTGGCCCCAAAGTCACGAAGTAGAAATTACGCCGAGCTGTCTGCAGCTCCACCGCAACCGTCGCTTGCCACCCGCTGTAAGAGGTAACAGAACCATTTCTCCGTCGCCGGGCAATTTGCATTCCTTTTTCGTATTCACTTCAATAGCAAATCCCAAAACCTTTAAGTTCAATACTTTCTTTGTTTTTATCTATTTATTTTTGGTTTCTCTAGAGCTGAAAATTATGGAGCTAGTATCAAGTTGGAACTCCGGAGTTGGTGTAGTCTCGGTTCCAACAGTGAATGCTTTCTCCTTTAGGCCTTCTATTCGAAACCTTGTCTACCGATTTCCGTTTTGGACATACCCGGCTCATAAAATTCCAGTTAAGCCTTGTCTACTTCGTGCCAGGAAAAGAAAATCGCAGACTGACCCAACTCTCGAGCCTTCATTGGTTGAAGAAGTATCTTTTGATAATGACGATGAAGAAGAAGAGCTGCTTCTTTTTGATGACTTTGAAGATGGTACTTTCGTTGGCTGTGCTCTTTATTCTCTTTACAGCGAGCCTAAAGTTCTTTTCTTCTGTTCTCTTTCTAGTTTTATGTTCTCACTTTTTATTTTGAATCTGATGTCTTTCCATGGAATTTATTTATTTTTCTTAAGATAGTTAATACAGTTAAGGTGGTAAAGTTGTAATTTTAGTTTTCGGAAAGTTTGGAGGATGAAAAAAAGAATTCAGATAGTTCTGATGCAGTTAAGGGGGCAAAGTAATTAGTTTATGACATGAAACATTAATAAATTTCGTATCCTACTATTGTTTATGTTAATCTTAAGGAATTAGGGGCGTCCAACTTATCAGCAACTGCTTGTCATTGAAGTTTTGTTATCGTCATTTTGGCGTTTCTCATTAAAATATTAGCTAATGAGCTTATTGGTTAAGCTGCAAACCTTTTTCCTTTGATTGTCAGCAAACCCAGTTGAGTATTTGTATTCCACGTTTTAAACAAGCAAATTTAATCTTATATAAATTTTCTAATTCATCAAAAACCATACCGTGATTCAGTAGGAATGTGAATCCACATTGTAGTATATATCACATAATTATGTGATTCAAATGATATAACTTGCTAATATGGATCCTTAAGGATTATTTTACTTGCAGAACTAATGGCTGAACCATGCAGTCTCTGTGATGCTACTCTCCTCTCTTTTGCACTTGGTTTTTTACATACACTTTTACGGTAATATGCCAGCCTTCTAAGTGAACTCTTGATCACATAGAGACATTGATGGATGGTGGTGGTGATGATGATTTCAACGATGAGTTACTGGAAGATGAAGCAGAGCTCTATGTAAGCTTTCATGAATGTTTCTTGTGTCCTTAGTCTTATAGGTATAATTAGATAGTATGGTCACTTATTTTTCATCCTTCCTGAAGGTTGGGGATGGAGCTGGAGGAGGTGGAATTGCCCTTGCCGGGACATGGTGGGACAAAGAAGCATTAGCAATAGCAGAAGAAGTTTGCTCGTCCTTTGATGGTGAGCTGAAAATATATGCTTTTAAGACATTGACAAATTCCACCATTCGAGTGCGGATTGAAAGGCTTACTAATAAGTAAGAATATCTAATTGCATTGCATAGATGACTGATGTCTGTTCTCATCAATCCCCTACATGATTATGCTCTTTTGAGAATTTAGATAGTGTTTCAAATAAAGTTCTTAAATTGTTGATATATCATGATAATACAAATGTTGTGAATTATTGGCAGGGATCAGCTGGAAAGAAGTCTTGTTGAGTTGTTGTAACTTCTAATCATGAAACTAGCGATTGTTCAATTATCTCTCTAAATTAAAGATTTTTGTTGTCTATTGCATCACATCCTGAAAGCTTCGGTGTTTACTGATCTTACTCCCAAAAGTATAAAGTCAACAGATGAGATGCTATCTGTTCTCATCTTCTACCAAATGGGTCTTGGATGCATATCTTTTAATCAAAATGTCAAAAATATGTCTCAAGTTCTTTTTTTTTTCCAAATTTTCATCGAAGAGAGAATGTTATGCGAAAGTTTTTCCTTCCCATAATTCTTTTGATGATGGAAAAGATCTAAAAGTTGACTTTGACGCTTTACCAATTATTTCTAAAAGCATAGTTCATAACTTGCAGGTTAGATTGCTTTCGCATTTTTTCTTACTAACATGGTTTTTCTTTCAAGAGAATATGTTATTTGCTTCCAATTGTTCCTCTCTTTGTCACAAACTCTCTCTTGTTCCTTTTCTGATATTGAGCGTCAGCAATCTCAGAACCTTGAGGTGCTGTTCTACCTGACTACCTGGATTGATAATTATATTTGGTTGTTTGGATAAATTTCAGTACGTTAAAAATCTTTCTCGATGTTGTTTATATATGTAGATTCTATTCTTCAGATGATCAAAACTATCTTAGGCATCTACTTGAACGTTAGACAATATGTGTAAAATAGACAAAGTTTGTCTAGCAACCAATTTAGAGCTAGTCTAAACAATCAATAGTCCTTAAAAATATGCTGTGGCGAAGGCAATTCTATATCTACTACAGTGTCTTTTATTTGGATACATATTTCCTTTCTTCATTGTTTCTGGCAGTCTTTTCTATTATCTGTTTCTTTTTCTTCTCCGTAAGTTGTTATCCTTCTGCTGATAACTTTTTGGGTTTAATTCACAACATTGAAGGTCTGGCTCCCCAAACATGGAAGATATTGAAGCTTTTTCAACAACCTATAGAATTCGGTTGGATGAAGCAGGGCTTGCTAAAACTATTCCTGACATTATAGCTCTGGAGGTGAAGCTTTTGTAACTAGTTCTCTATGCACTTAATTTGTCTTCAGAACTAGTTAGTGTGGAGAAGGACCACAACTTCTTCTAATCATGGATGAATTTGATGATACCCAAAGGATCTCTTTCTCTTCCCCCCCCTTTCTCATGTTAGTCTCAAATTTTATGTTATGTTTTGTATGGCTTCTGGTCCTTAGGTTGATCCCTGCTTTTTCATCGATAGGGACATGTAGTTTAACATAGCAATGCTTTACAATTGATACTTGTATGGTACCAGCATTAATTTGCTAAGGTCTGAAAGGGTATGTTAACCTCAGGTATCATCTCCCGGTGTTGAAAGGGTGGTTCAGATTCCAGAAGAGCTGGATCGATTCAAGGATAGGCCTTTGTATGTGAAATATGTCAATGATGGAGCTGCATTGAATTTATCCTCAGAAAGTGAAGGCGTTTTCAGTCTCATCTCCATTGACATGGAAGCAAAATCATGCAGTTGGGGTTTGGCAAATGTGCAAGTAAATAGAGAAAAGGCTGGGAAGGGAAGGCCACTCAGCAAAAAGCAAAAGGAGTGGCGTTTGAGCACACCCTTTGATTCCTTGCGTTTAGTTCGACTGTATTCTGATATCTGAATAAAAATTTGGATTAATCTGTATTTTCATTTTCATTTTCATATATGCGAGCTTTTGGGATTACAATTGTAGAACCCGGAAAATAGTAATTTAACATGTCTTATCTCTCGTTTCATTCATTCATGGATTAAACTAAAAGCTTGATTGTTCCAGTTTGCGTGTGCGAATCA
This sequence comes from Erythroxylum panamense, assembly GCA_027123425.1. Classification (NCBI taxonomy): domain Eukaryota; kingdom Viridiplantae; phylum Streptophyta; class Magnoliopsida; order Malpighiales; family Erythroxylaceae; genus Erythroxylum; species Erythroxylum panamense. The sequence goes on along the minus strand of JAOTIZ010000002.1, from coordinate 8,451,580 downwards.
GCAATTTCAGTGCGACATCGTCAATGAATGCTTGTGATCACTACCCAAGATATTGTATCAGACGGCCCCTCTTTTGTTAGCGGAAACGAGATTCTATTTCTACCAGTTCAGCAGTTCTACGATTTGGCTGAAGACAAAACGCCCATTCCCTTCTTGTTTCTGCTTGGAATGCTATACATCATAAAACAGTCATAAATTTATTAGTTTAAAGAATTTTATTTTTAATATCCTGGTCGAGTTATAAATTTCTGGAAGGTATCTTGTAAAGAAATTATGTTAGGACATGATCTTCTGTCTAATTTTATGGTGTTTTATTCCATCTCATAAATCTCATCTATTTATTTATATAGAGTTTCATAAATAAATCACTGAAATTCGTAAGTAAAAATAACTAGTCATAAAATTCAAGAAAAATTTCAGACTCAAATCATACCAGCCCAACAGCTTAAGTGGCTATACGCACGTCAGTTCCAAGGTCTAGCTGATACCTGCAGCATCCTAGCGGTAGGAATTTACAGTGCAAGTCCCACAACGCTCGTTAGCTTTTAAAATTCTTCCAGCCCAGATGTTTCCTACCATTACGCCGCACTCAACAACTCCTTTCACGCGTTCAATCCTGGCTCTAGCGGAATATGAGGAAGGGTGGGGACCCAAAAAGCTGTGCCTACTTCATACAGCTCACAATGTATTGTCCAACACGTCCAGTACACTGACCTTTGTCTTGCATTGCAGTGCGGTGCAACTTGCTTACTATTCCCCTCCTATGCAAGAGTAAAATTCTCAAGCATTAAATTCTCCACTTGCTTGAATAAATTTCTACTGTCCCCATTTTGAATTTTGTTCACGATAGAACTTGTCCTTTTCACTTTCTACGATAGTATTGAGGAGAGAAATAAGCTGGACAGCTGCATTAGTTTTGAGGTTATACAGCAACTATGGTATTAAGTTATAAACAGTGCAAGGGGAGACACTAAGAGAGAGAAAAATCAAAGAGACGCTAAAGCATGAATGATCATGTATTCGAATATACCGTGTTTAACAACTCCCTTATAGTCAGTTGCGTTAATTATTGATTTATGATAAGGTTTGCAGTGGATATTGACTGAGGGGATTCTTATTCTGTACCATATATATATTCAATTGTTTATCATCTTCTCCTGACCTCTTGCGTTTCATTTTCTGTCATCTTTCCCGTCTTTACTGGGTCACATCAAAACTACTTGCGCTCCAAATGGACTGGTAGTGGAAACTTGGTTGTTTGATAACAAGACAGGCTTGCTTCGTCATGATATTTAAGATGCTTGAGAGAAAGAGATAATGCTAACTAGTCTGACCGATATTAAGTAGAGGACAGAAAAAGTCACGTAAAAAACGTAGTTGCTGCTAACCCACCACGTTCATGGATCCTTATCCACCCCAAGTTTATTCTTCCTCTTCTAGCAGTTTCGTTTCAAAGGACTCACCATGTTGGTGGTATATTTCTTGTCCCACTTGTTGTGGTCCTAACAGTGGTACGACACTCCTCATGCAGTGTCCTGAGTCTCCATTTTGTGCCTTTTGTTTTCTTCACGTTTACTGAAAATGTTGTTCTCGTGTTGGTTAGTAGCGGCAGGTTCCTCATGCAACAGCTATGTGGAATTTCGCTTCTTTCATGGAGTGCAAGTTTTATATATCACGAATACCAAATTTACTGTCCAAATTTCCTTCCCTCATTAGACCAATGGAAATTGGATGCCACCACTAAAACCTCGAGAACAGATCACCTGTCTAAGTTGAAAACGGCGTCAGTTTGGCATGAATATTTTCATGCTTCTTCGCAGATGCACAGGCGCCTGTGGAGGCGCCTGTGCATCTGC
>JAOTIZ010000002.1:8417551-8433988 GCA_027123425.1 Erythroxylum panamense | reverse complement strand
TTAAAATTATATAATAATTAATATATTATGCTTTGCATATTGTTTAATATATTTTAAATAATATTTATATGCATAAAAAATTTATTACTAAATAAAATATAGTTAAAATTAAAAGTGCTTTTTATTTTTATGTTTCCAAACGGTCTATTATATGAAGCTCTTTCAAAAAAGTTCTTTTTTAAATGACAGCCAAACAGTCAACTGACTTTTTAAAAAAACTCTACTGACAAAAGCTTTACTGATAAAACTCTACTAATATAAGTCCATCCAAACAGGCACTAAGTCTTTTATTCTTGGTTGAACGAAGTGGAAGCCCTTTTCAAACATTGGAGATTGGGAGGCAATTAGGTCTTATAGTGAAGTATTTCATGTATTCATGTATTGAATTGATTTTCTATACTTCTATTTTATAATTATTTTCGATTAGTTTCTAATGCATGTGACTAGTTTATTGATTGAAATAATAATTTGTTAGATTAAAGTTTTAATAATTAAAAGTTCAATTCTTTTAATCATTAGTAGCATTTAGGAGTTTTAATTTGCCACATCAGAAATTATACACTTAGGAAAACATCCAACTAGATTAAATACAATAGTAGATATTGTGTTATCTTGCTTCGATAATTTCTTAAAGTTATTACTTAATTAAATTTTGGAATTTAAGTGTGGCGACCCAATACCCCCTGGAATGATACGGGAGTGCCACATTGGACTCACAAATAGAAACAACAACAAACCGATGCGGAAGCATTTCAAAACATACTAAACATTCATTACATGAATGTTTAGAAACTGAAGCAAACATACATTACATATCATTCCAAACTTGTTCAAAACATACATACAATATATCACATAAACTTAATACAAATTTATCCCAAAAACCAAAACCATCCTGAAACATAGTTATTACAAAAATTTACAACAATTAAGAGTCATATACTTTAACTACAAGTCAAAATAACTAAAAATACATTTTTATCAAAACAAGACTCAGACTCCATGGCCATTGCAGTTGACTCATCCCAGCCTTTATAATCCTCACTTTGAATCTATACGGACAAATCCACCTTGCTAAGCATATAGCTTAGTGAGTAATAACTAATCTATGTTTAACCACAACAGATACAGAATCATGTGATAGGATAATCATCTCAACATAATGAATTTTAGAAACATAGTATGATTTATTAAAGAAAACTCTTTGCATGCTAAAGTCAATCACTCTGATAGCATATCACAACATACCAAGTACAGAACTAATTTTCAAAATAGGGTATTAACCTGTCAGATCAATTATGGTTTGTTTCCTATCAAAACTTATCAGAGATCATAATACAAAATCATATGATTGTTAATCCATTTATAGAAGCGAGTAACGAGACTTATACAGGAGAGACTGAAATCTCGACACCAAAGTGTTCAAGAGAGACTGAAGTCTCAGCAACAAAGTGTCCAGGAGAGACTGAAGTCTCAGCACCAAAGTGCCACAGGAGAGACAAAATTCTCAACACCGAAGTGCCACAGGAGCAGCTACAGATCCTTCTAGGCATGCTTATTTACCCACAACTAGGACTTAACATATTTAAAACAAAAATGTCTGAAATTCAATTCACATATCAATCAATGCTTTCATATCATGTATTCAAGCATATCACATTCTTATAGCTTTGCAAATCATTCAATGATCCAAATCAATAGCAAACAAAACAGCCAAAGAAAAATAATCAAAAATTACTTACTGAATTACTTACAGATACTCAAAGATCACTTACAAACATTTACTTACAAAGGTGTTCATCTATTTCTTTCATAATTTAATTGCATTTAAAAATCTATTTTACCCGAAAAATGTCAATAAATGCATGCACAATTTATTTGTATATGTCAAAAATTCATATGCACATATTAGTGAATACTCAATTATGCAAATCATACAATGCACTGAATTCCTCAATTTTCTAACCCCTAACATGGGGTGTTACAATTCTTCCCTCCTTAAGAAATTTCGTCATCAAAATTCATACCTAATCCGAATAGTTGCGAATACTGGTTTCTTCAGGTTCCCATGTTGCTTCCTCAAGTCCATGATGTTGCCAGAGTACCTTTACGAAAGGTATTTGCTTATTCCTAAGTTGCCTAACTTCTCGGGCTAAGATAAAAACTAGTCCTTCTTCATAAGACAAATTCGGTTGTATCTGAATTTTTTGCGCAAAAATCTTATGAGTCACATCAGACCGATATCTTCTTAACATAGAAACATGGAACACATCATGTAGCTTGGCCAATTCTTCAGGAAGAGCTAACTGATAAGCTACAGGTTTGACTCTTTTAAGAACTTCATAAGGACTAATGTATCGTGGACTAAGTTTTCCTTTCTTACCAAATCGAAGTATCTTCTTCCACGGTGACACTTTCAAGAATACCTTATCACATACTTGATACTCAATATCTCTCCTTTTTAGATCAGCATAAGACTTCTGCTATCACTGACAGCTTTCAATATTTGTTGAATAATCTGAATCTTTTCTTCAGCGTCTTTCATAATTTCTGGGCCGATCATCTTGCTTTCACTAAACTCAATCCAATATACCAGAGTTCTACACCTTATACCATACAGAGCTTCATAAGGCGCCATGCCAATGCTGGTCTAATAATTATTGTTGTAAGCAAACTCCATCAGAGCTAAATACTTATCCCAACTTCTTGGAAACTCTAATGCACAACCCCGAATCATATCTTCTAATATTTGTATCACCTATTTAGATTGTCCATCTGTCTGGGGATGGAAAGCAATACTAAACTTAACTTGAGTATCCAATGCCTGCTGTAAACTTTTCCATAATCTCGAAGTAAATAAAGGATCGCGATAAGAAATAATCGACAATGGTACTCTATGTAGTCTCACTATTTTATTAATATATAAATATGCAAGCCTATCCAAAGAGTAATCAGGACGAACAGGCAGAAAATGAGCAGATTTAGTAAACTTATCCATAATTACCTATACAGCATCATGTTTCCTTTGGGTGTAAGTTAGTCCAGTAACAAAGTCCATGGTAACGTTATCCCACTTCCATTAAGGAATAGAAATAGGATGTAACAAACCAGATAGAACCTGGTGCTCAGCTTTAGCCTACTGACACGTCAGATATTTAGCTACATAATCCACAACATCCCATTTCATACTTGACCACCAGTAATGCTGCTTCAGACCCTGATACATCTTGTTTACACCAGGATGCATAGTAAATACTATATTATGAGGCTCAAACAACAACTTTTCCTTCAGTTCATCATTTGCTAGCACACACAACCGATCTTTATAATATAATTCACCATCTCCTTTCATAGAAAAATCATATTGTTTACCTTCCTGAGTAGCCAAGATAAGTTGTTGTAACTTATCATCAGTTCTCTGAGCATCATAAATTTCATGTCTCAAAGTAGGCATTACTTTCAACTGAGCTATTAAAGCTCTATTAGATACAAGCTCCTATTCACTCTACTTAAGTGATAATGCTGAAATGGTCTTTCAACTCAAAGCATTGGCTACTACATTAGCTTTACCCGAATGATAGTCCACAATATAATCATAGTCCTTAAACGGTTCCAACCAACGTTGTTGTTTCAGATTAAGTTCCTTTTGGGTAAGTAGATATTTCAGGGTCTTATGATCTGTGAAAATTCTACATTTTTTACCATACAAGTAGTGCAGCCAAATTTTCAAGGAAAACACTATTGTTGCAAGTTCCAGATCATGTGTAGGATAATTCTGTTCATGTGACTTTAGTTGTCTAGAGGCATAAGCAACTACTTGGCCATCCTGCATCAAAACACAACCCAAACCATTTCTCGATGCATCAGTATACATAATATGCTCCTTACCAAAAGTTGGCCGAACCAATATAGGAGCTTCAGTAAGCAAACTTTTTAGTTGATCAAAACTATTCTGACATGTATCAGACCATTCATACTTCACTTCTTTCTGTAATAGTTTAGTTAAAGGAGATGCTATCACTGAAAATTCCTTCATAAATCGACAGTAATAACCAATCAGACCCAAAAAACTTCTCACTTCTGTCACATTCTGTAGTGGCTTCTAGTTAACAATTGCTTCTATATTACTAGGATCAACCCTAATCCTTTTAGAGGAGACCACATATCCTAAAAAAGATATCTCTTGAAGCCAGAAATCACAATTACTCAACTTAACATACAATTGTTTTTCTATAAGATCTGTAACACAATTCGGAGATGCTCAGCATGATCATGTTCATTCTTAGAATAGACCAATATATCGTCAATAAACACCACTACAAACTGGTCCAGGTAAGGCTCGAATACCCTTTCATTAGATCCATAAATGTCGCTGGAGCATTAGTTAACCCGAATGGCATTACCAAGAATTTATAATGTCCATATCGGGTTCTAAATATAGTCTTCGATACATTTGCATCCCATACTCGAAGTTTATAGTATCCTGATTGCGGATCTATCTTCGAAGTTGATAATATCCAGATGGATAGCTGATCTCATCCAATAACCTTTTCACCTTCTCAATCCAGAATTCAGCGCTCTCTGATTCCTTTAAGGATATCCCAGTAAATTCCTCAGCTTCATACTTCCTGAGCTGATCAATCAGAGCCCTAGGTGTTGTCATCCGATGCAATAGTATCATCATGTTTTGCGACAGCTTTACTAAAGCCTCTTCCTGAGCTGGAGGAGGAGGTGACACCTCAGCTTCTTCTCGAATGACCCTAGAGGGTCCAGATATTGATGGATGAGTTTGCTTAGGATGATTGCTCTCAGCAACCTCGTCAACGGCTTCGTGTGATCTTTCCATCGTTAATTCTATAAATAAAACGTGGGATACCACATTAAGCCAAAACACAACTTTTACACTTAAATAGATGCAGTAGTTAAGTACTGGTTAAACTAGAATTGCCTAAACCATGCTCTGATACCAAAAAGGTGTGGCTCCCTAATACCCTTTGGGAGGATATGGGAGTGCCACATCGGACTCACAAATAGAAACAACAACAGACCGATGCGGAAGCATTTCAAAACAAACTAAACATTCATTACATGAATGTTCGGAAACTGAAGCAAACATACATTACATATCATTCCAAACTTGTTCAAACATTACATACATTATATCACTTGAACTTAATACAAAATTTGTCCCAAAAATTGAAACCAGCTTGAAACATAGTTATTACTAAAACTTACAACAATTTAGAGTCATACACTATAAATATAAGTCAAAATAACTAAAAGTACATTTTTATCAAAACAAGACTCAGACTCCATTGGCTATTGCGGTTGACTCATCCCAGTCTTTATAATCCTCGCTCTGAATCTACACAGGCCAAATCTACCGTGCTAAGCATATAGCTTAGTGAGTAATAACTAATCTATGTTTAACCACAACAGAGATAGAATCATATGATAGGATAATCATCTCAACATGATGAATTTTAGAAACATAGTATGATTTATTAAAGAAAACTCTTTGCATGCTAAAGTCAGTCACTTCGATAGCAAAATAGAACATAAATAATACATAACTAATTTTTAGAATAAGGTATTAACCAGTCAGATAAATTATGGTTTGTTTCGTATCAAAACTTATCAAATATCAAAATACAAAATCATATGACTATTAATCCATTTACAGAAGTGGGTAAACGAAACTTATACAGGAGATACCGAAGTCTTGACACTGAAGTATCTAGGAGAGACCAATGTCTCGACACTGAAGTATCCAGGAGAGACCGATGTCTTGACACTGAAGTGTCACAAGAGAGACAAAAGTCTCAGCACCGAAATGCCATAGGAGAGACAAAAGTCTCAGCACTGAAGTGTCGTAGGAGCAGCTGCAGACCTTTCTGGGCATGTCTATTTATCCACAACTAGCACTTAACAGATTTAAAACAAAAATGTCTGAAATTCAATTCGCATATCAATCAATGTTTTCATACCATGTATTCAAGCACATCACATTCTTACAGCTTTATAAATCATTTAATGATCCAAATCAATAGCAAACAAGACGGTAAAAGCAAAATCATAAAAAATTACTTATTGAATTACTTACAAATACTCAAAGATCACTTACAAACATTTACTTACAAATGAGTTCATCTAAATTACTTTACAGAAGAGATTACCTAAATTACTTACAAGTGCTCACTTATTGCTTATTGCCTTGAAGTCCTAGCAATATCTGGAAATGGTCGCTCTATGTGTTCCTCTATAACATTTAGTACAAACACATATCACTATTGTGTATGATTAAGAATTCATTAATGCACATTCATGTATACTGAATATGTATGATGCATGTTCATGACAAATTTCAGGTTTTTTTATCCTTAATCTTGTCTCATTATCAATCATGTGAAACCATACTCAATTGATCAATCCAAATTTATCTAACAACCAACTTTCAGGTCCAATTTTCTCAATTATTCACATAAGGAAAGTGGGGTAATTTGATAACACTTCCTTCTGGAAAATGGTTCTCCTATATCTTAAGATTCTAATGATACCAACTTTGTTCCATTTGGTTCTATATATTGAAAGTTATTCCCAAAAGATTTCAGACTATTCTTAAGCTTCAACAAAATTCTTATCTCAACTTCAAATCAGTTTCTGAAATTCTTAGAGGTAGAATTAGAATCCAATCTCTTCAAACAATCTGTAGTCTTATGACTCTAGTTTACTTCAAATCAATAATCATCTCATTTTGAGATCTACAGATCAACATGTAGTCCAATTTTCGAAGTATGTTCAGTAAAATCATCCCATTTATCATATTCTAATACTCCTTAATACTTTCATCTTAAAAATATCAACCAATCCACTTTAGATGGCTATAATTTTTCTTTAAGATGAAGAACAATGTTTTATGAGTCTCTTGGTTAAAGTTCCATGTCATTTGGATATTTAGAGAAGAAGTTATAGGCAAAAGAAGGAACGATGTTCAATGTGCACATCGTGCACTAACCTAATTAAGAAAAATTGAATCACGACTATGCAATATTTGTGCACAGCCATGCACTCCACATTAATCTAGTCACGGGCGTGCAACCATCAGTCATGCCCGTGCATTCCAATCAAAAATAGTCACGACCGTGCACCCTTCATGCACAGCCATGCACCCCCATTCAGATCCAGTCCTAGTTTTATCATTCAATCTTTCTCAATTGAATTTAGATGGCTAAGATTTTTTGTGGAGATGTAGAGAACTATGTTTCAAGTCCAATGGCTTAATAATCAAGTCATTTAGAGATCGGATGACAAAGTTATGGCCAAAAGAATCAAAGTAGTTTAGGTTTGAAAAAACCATCGGGCTCACGATCGTGACCTTACACGATTGTGAGTTGCCTGTATAACCAGCAGACTCATGATTGTGATGGCTCATGATCGTGAGTTCCAGCTTTCCAGAACTGACGCAGAAATGCTTCTCCAACTTTTCTTCTTTTATCCTTAATCCATCCCTAATTCATATTCTCTTCATTTTTACACCCATACAACATATCTAACACTAAAACAACTCAAAACTCAAGAATCAAAATCAAACTTCAAAACCGAATGTGTAATCTGTGCTTTCTCTCTCTACTGCTATGTTTATTTCCATTAAAACCCATTCATCACAACCACTCAACTCATCCGAACTTTTCTACTTCACTAAGTTTCTCTTTAAGTTACACGTAATCGGTATTACAACACCTACACTTTCCACTGTATAATAATATCACTCATCCGAAACCTCTATCTCTACTATATAACTCATCTTTCTCATCACTAACTCCAAATTTGCTTCATATACAACTCATGCATGTATTCATTTCTAGCTTCACAAAACCCAGAAAATTAGAAACATCACTTACTTGATTCTTCAAACAAATTCCAGCTATGACAGTGAAGAGTAGGGTTTCATTAGATGGAGGAAAAAGCAAGACTAAAGAGAAGCAAACTAACAGCTGGAATGGGTAATTTGTTTTGCACAGGATAACACTCATGCAAAGATTAAAATTTGTGATTCGGTGAAGTCCAAAGCAAAACGAAAGAGGAAATAAGAAGCTACCGAGTTTTGCCTTATACAAATTGTAATATTGTGGTTTAATAACTCATTGACACGTGGCCCCATTGCTTGTGGGCCATTTGTCATCAATAAAGAAGTGCTACATATCATGATGCCATTTGCCTATTTTTCTTAATATCCTAAATTTTTTTGAAAAATTCCTAAAATTCTCTAAAATTTCGAAATAATACCAATTATCTCCAAATAATTTTTTCACAATTTAATTGCATTTAAAAATTTATTTTATCCTGAAAATAACAATGAATGCATGCACAATTTATTTGTATGTGTCAAAAATTCATATATATATATCAGTGAATACTCAATTATGCAAAGTATACAATGTACTGAATTTCCCAATTTTCTAACCCCTAACATGAGGTGTTGCATTGGGGTTGTTAAGCAATAATTGGATTAACTAATCTTAAGGAAAGATAAATATTTAGTATGACATCGAATATATGATTTATGAAATAATTATTTTGTGTCAATGCTCAATCGTAATTCTAATAGTGGAAGCACCGGTAAATCAAGATTTATTTTATTAAAAACTCTCATTTTATTAGTTCATTTATTTTCTTTATTACAAAAGTTTACAAACCCCTTTATTTACTATTCACTTTTGTAACGATTGACAAGCAAGTAGTAAAATCGATTCCTACTTCTATTATATTTGTTTAATTGCAGAAAAAATTTAAAATTTAAAATTTAATTTAGGATACCTACCCCCGTTTCATCAATTTGACCCGAATATAATAAAAAGTTAATATTATAATATTTTTTAATGTTTTTTTAAATTCTTTCCGTTTAATTTGAAATATTCAAGATTAATTGTTGTACAGCATAAGAGACAATCCAACGGTAATGCTACAAATAAAAACAATTTGAGAGAGAATTATGATGAAGAGAGGCCGCCAATCATGTGAGAGGCGTTGGAAATTTGGATTGCTTTAGTCTCTGAAGTCCACAATTAAGACTGTACTGAATTTGTTTTTGTTCTTTTTCGGGGTGGGACAATCTTCTATACGTAGAAACATTAATATGTATTATACAGAACATTTTAACGGGCCTCGCAGTTCATGGAATACCCTTTTCCACCAACTTAAACATTTAGGATGGGAATCTCCTTCACAGTTAATTGTACTAAGTTTGCTCCATCTGGAGATTCTCCTTACTTCAATCTCTTAGCCGTACGTGTTCAAGTTGCATAATTAACGACTCGTATTTTAAGCATACAACTTGAGTTCATTATTACATGACTCCTTCGTTATTAAACAACCGATCATAAAATTTTCAGGACGTAGGTGTAATTAGTAAGTGGCTCTTCTGACTTAAGTGAGGTTACAGGTTTGAGCCGTCTTCATATATGTAGTCGTTTAAAACTTGATGTCAGAATTTTGTCTCCCACAAAGGACCTACCCAACTTGAGCAGAGATTAGTCTAGAAATGGATGACTTAAATGTACCTTCCTATAATTAAGACCCTCTTAAAATACCTGATCAGCCAAAAAAAAAAAAAACAACCGATCATAAATATTGGTTCAGGGCTTTTCTCTGCACCCAAGACGTTAGACCTGTATGCCTTGACCTGATCATGAGTGATTTAATTCCTTAGAACTTCCTCAATATTTTATTTATTTTCATGCAAGAGGGCACCATCATCTCCAGATGAGAAAGATGATTAATTAGTGTTCGTTTCTTTTTCCTTTTCTTCGGGCTTTCCCAAGTTCTACCACCTTATTTATCTTATTCTCCTCCTTTTCTTTCAAAGCCAACCACCAAAAGTGGGGGAGATTAGGAGAACAGAAAACGAGCAAGGCATCATGCATGGGTGCCTTGAAGTAATTTAACAATGGCTATGTAAAAATGAAACCCACCAATCAGGATGTGTGCCCAGTATCCAAGACTCTTCCGTTCATTTCAACAATATATATATTATACCAGTATAGTTATTGTGGAAACTGTAGTAGCGAATTTGCACTTTTACTTCACGCCACCATTAAAAAACACAGATATTGCTCGGTGTGCTGCTTTGTAAATAAAGACAGATAATAGACAAATAAACATGAGGCGTTTATTAGACGAGTTGTCGTACTTATTTGGAAGATAATTTTTTGTCAACTTCAACATATATAATAGATATTTTAGCCTTTCTATTCTTTAGTGTTTATTTAGCTTATCTTCCCACCGAAACAAATATAATTTCCGAACTCAGCTAAAAATACACTTCAGGATTTGGATTATGCTTGTGTTTAACAAATGCTTAAGTCGTGACAACTTTATGCATATTCCAAAATCAACAAGATCATGGTCTTCACTTTGAGACATCTGATGGAGATTGAAGAAAAATAACCAAATGAACTTGTGGAGACTCAGAATAATCGGTCAAGAAGGTTATAAGCCTCGTTTTATATATTTTTTTATTTTTGTGAATTTGTATGTTTTTTGTTATATAAATTAAAGAAACAATAGAACTTTTATTACTTATTTATCCATCTAAAGTTTCGTATAACACGAGTTTTCCTCCATGAATTTAAAATATAACATATTAATCATTATATTGTCTACTACTTAAACTATGATATTGTAGTTTGAAAGAACATTGATCTTGCATCAGCTTAATTACACTGGTTGTAGGAAGGTAAATTTTGTGGTTTGAGCCCCGAGCGTGCGCATCTCAATGAAAAGAGAATGGGTCCAATGACAATGAGGGCGGCTCTTTTTGTCGCCACACACTTTCCATACGAAATCATGGATAAGATTCAAATGTTACCGACTCCCCCGCACGTCTACTACACCAGGACCTACCTCCTTTCCATAACTCCAACCCTTTTGGGGGCAATTAGGAGTTATTTTTGTTCCTGTTTTTGCAAATTAGCTGTAAAGGTCTTACATTTTACTACTTTATTATGTTAGGTAAATGGTTACTATTCTTCAGACTTGAGGATAAACATTTATTGTCAGTTAGCTGTTCGTAAGAATTGGGAAATACTACTTCAGTCGATCTTCAGGGGATTCTCTGCGAGATCTAAAGATATTTACTCTTAATCATTGTTATTAATTACTATTTTTTGCTCTCTTTTTTTTCTTAATTAGGGAGGTTTCAATTATGGAAAGACATTCTTAAGCTATGTACATCTAGATTAATCCCCTCGAGCTGGGTAGGTTCTTTACGGAAGACAAAGCTCTAGTCTTAAGTTTTAAACGACTGTGTACATGAGGGGGAGTTCAAACCTACGATCTCACTTAAATCAGAAGAGCTCGTTACCAACTCACATGCGCTAAAAAGACATATAAACAAAATAAGAAAAAGAAGCGCGCAAATTAGAGGATTCTTCCACCGGATAGGCTTTGTATCTCAACTTTAGCTTCAACAGGATTCTTCCTAGGCGCCGAGTGAATCCGAGGTCCTTTTTCCTTGTTCGACAAAGAAAAGAATCCAATATTTACAGCTATATTGATAGCCACCTTCATCACTCGTTACACCAGCTATTTGTATCTTTAATTACTAGTCACACAAAGAAAAAGATACTTGTTTATAATATTCTATGCAATTTTAATGGCGTCTTTTAAGAGTACGTTCTTGACTTATTTGACTGTATTGGAAGATACCAAATGAGATCCCCTTAACGGAAGAGTCAGAAAATGTGGCCAGTTTATACTCCCAACAACGCTATCTTTTGCTCTGTCTTTCTTTTGAATCCATGTTTAGGAGGGATATATGCATGTATTTGTACTAAAAGAAAGAAAGGAACAAAAGTCAGCCTCTCTTCGTCTGCAGGTAGCCATATAATAAATACAATAGAAACCGGATCTTGGGCTATAAATATGTCGATGCCTTTATGTTACAATAAGTTGATTCACGTGCCTTTGCAAAAGAATTTAGAAAGTCTACTACGTATGCATTTGTATCCTGTTATTATCATCAAGAATTCTTTTTTTTTAATGATACTTATGAGTGTGCTTTTGGTGTTGTAGGTACTATATAACAGAGAGAATTGGTTGGAAGTGGACGAGAGGTTTGGGTTGTCAGTTTTTGTGAGATGGGTAGGTGTTGGTTTGGTGAGGCATTTATTGCTCTGCTTGCTGCTGGCTGGTTATTGAGCAATGTAGTGGCAAATTCCCCTGATGACGATCTAGTCGCGAAGTTGCCTGGTCAGCCAGAGGTTAGATTCAAGCAATATGCTGGTTACATTGATGTTGATGTCAAGACTGGTAAGAGCTTGTTTTATTACTTTGTTGAAGCTGATAAAGACCCCAACAATAAGCCCCTCACTCTCTGGCTCAATGGAGGTTTGCTTCTATCTTTCTAAGATTTTCATTAAGTTTTCTGTGTTTCATCATTTGATTATGTGTGTACGGTTTTGTCTGTTTGACGGGGGTTCGTCTGTTTCTTGTTCGTAACTTTCAGATCTAGATGTTCTTTTCTACTGTACTTGCTAGCTGTCTTGTCTTTCCTTCTATGCTGGAGATTCATTTTCTTTTTCCTATTCTTTTCACTTGGAAAATCTTGGAATGTTCACTTCTGGATCCCATTCTAAGAAAATCCGTGTTCTTTTGACTTGCATGCCTCGGCAAGTGCAAATTTTTTTCCCTTTCCTTGCCAACTGCAGATACGGATAACTCTGTGATTAAACTTCTTTAACGTCATCATAAATTGCTTACTTCTTTAGTTCTAAGCAGTTCCGAAACATGTGCACATATGATTGTACTTTCTTTGAGATGCCGGTTCCTGTTGTCTTGGAGAAGCTTATAAGTATCTTGGGAGTTCAATGACTAAATAATGCCAAATTGCCAACTATAGAAACAACCTTTGAGGGCAATACTTCATTGTCTGGTTCTCATAGTAAAGTAATTGATTCTGAGGTTCTTTTTATTCTTATCAACTTCAGGCCCAGGTTGCTCCTCCATTGGTGGTGGTGCCTTCACGGAGTTGGGTCCATTTTTTCCCACAGGCGATGGAAGAGGCCTCCGGAGAAATAAGATGTCTTGGAACAGGGGTAAGCATACAGCGGGCATAAGAAATCAGATTTTTGCATTTCGTTTGTGCTGGATTTGGATTCCTATGCTTGTTTATGCTTAAATTCCTTTTGCAGTATCAAATCTCCTCTTTGTTGAATCCCCTGCTGGAGTAGGATGGTCATACTCGAACACAACTTCTGACTATGTCATCGGGGATGCCAAAACAGGTTCAACAAAAGCTCTTTTGATTACTGTTCATAACATGTGACGAAGGATCAAAGTTCATTTGTTTGAAGGAAAAGGTTTCTTTTTCCTCTCTCACAATTCCAGTTGATTAACTCCATCTCCCACTGTTGTCTGCGGCAGCTAATGATATGTATGTCTTCTTATTGAATTGGTTTGAGAGGTTCCCTCAATTCAAATCCAGAGATTTTTTCCTTACAGGAGAAAGTTATGCAGGTATGAATACTGACTGTGTGTATCTGATGTAGATGAAACTAGATTAAAAGATGCCAGAAGATTGTCTATATCTCTATATGAAGCTCACAAAAGAAACTTGCTTTTTGGTGAATAATGTCATATAGGGCACTACATACCACAGCTTGCTGACGTTCTTTTGGACCACAACGCCAAATCAACTGGTTTCAAGTTCAATATCAAAGGAGTAGCTGTAAGTAAACAAGAGACTACAACTTTCTGTCTCCGGAGTTATTCTTCCGTGTTCTCATTTAACCTTTCACTTTGGTTTCTTCCGGTTAGATTGGGAACCCCCTTCTTAGACTTGATCGAGATGCTCCTTCTCAATACGAATTCTTATGGTCTCATGGGATTATTTCTGATGAAGTTGGTCAGAAGATCATGAGTGAGTGTGATTTTAATGATTACACTTTCCAAGAACCACATAACGTGAGTGCTTCGTGCAACGAAGCAACGTCCGCAGCTGATGAAATGGTTGGTGATTACGTTAACGGTTATGATGTCCTCCTTGATGTCTGCTACCCATCTATAGTAGAGCAAGAACTGCGATTGAGAAAATTGGTATGCAGAGTTTGCACTTCCATTATTCATTCTTTAAGCACATAATTTCCTCTTCGGCTGTTATAAGAAGGTAATCCAAATATATGCAGGCTACCAAAATCAGTGTGGGGGTTGATGTTTGTATGAGCTTTGAAAGAAGATTCTATTTCAACCTTCCTGAGGTTCAGAAGGCTCTTCATGCAAATCGAACTAAGCTACCTCATTCATGGTCTATGTGCAGCAGGTAAAGTGATAAAGTGATATTTATTTATTATCTTGTGCTTGCCAAGCATGCGAGCCAGGCTAACTTTGGTTGATTGTTCTGTACAATGCACGGCGTCTGTATTAACAGTGTTCTAAATTACACCGACGTTGATGGCAATATTGACATACTTCCAATTCTGAAGAAGATCATTCAAAATCACATTCCTGTCTGGGTATACAGGCAAGTTACTAGGATATATTATATTATGTTTTGGATCATTTCTACAAGTTGGTTAATTAGTAATGAAATGCAATGTAGTGGTGATCAAGATTCAGTTGTGCCGCTGCTCGGCTCCAGAACGCTTGTTAGAGAACTAGCTGAAGATATGAAGCTCGAGATCACTGTCCCATACGGATCTTGGTTTCACAAACAGCAGGTACTGATAATGAACTTCAATCACTTGTCTCTGTCGTCAACACACTTAACTTGTTTCGATTTGATGATTTTGATAGGTGGGAGGGTGGCAAACAGAGTACGGAAATATGCTGACTTTTGCAACTGTGAGGGGCTCTTCTCATATGGTGCCATATGCACAGCCATCAAGAGCTCTGCATCTGTTCAGTTCATTTGCTCGTGGCCGCAGATTGCCGAACAGAACTCGCACTCCAATGGGCTCCTAATTAGGACATATGGCCATAAAAGAATTCCTTAGGTTCAATGCAATAAGAGTGTCATTGACTCCCAAACTTTCTGGCAATAATAATTGCAAAGACGTAGGCTTAACAATTGTAGAATTGTTATTCGATTCATTGCAGACAATTCAAAGACAGAGTGATTATGTTGGTCTTGTTTCGCATAGTACATAGAGTCAGTTTTGTGGGAATTTATTTAGACTCTGGCCTCAGAAATGGGGTAAAAGTAAAGCCTTTAATTGAATGTCTAGTTCACGAAAACAATTTTTTTTAAGCCATAAATGAAGATAAGCATTAAATTGTCCGAAGTTAGATCTATGGGTATAAAAATACATCCTCTGTCTCATTTTATCTTAATTATAGGTCTCACAAAAATAGATAGTTGAGATAAAATAGGACATAATTAGGACAGAGAAAATAGAACAAAGGATCATATCCCGTAAAAAGACAAGTACAATCAAAATTTGTCATTTTAGAAAGGTAAATATTTTGTCTTTTTATATATATGAACAAGAAGAAAGCAAAATGATATATTAAGAAACACTACAATTTTATTCTAAAATTTGATGTGTATTAATTTATCGTTATACGTTAAATTGAGGCAAAAATGACTGTTATGTGTTTTAATTAATTAAGAGTTTTGTTTTTGGTGTTAATGTATTGGATTAAAATATGAATACAGTAAAATGTTAAGTAAAAAAATATAAAATATGAATTAATTCAGTAAAATTTATCATATTTTTATTAAAATGAATTATTATATAAGCTCGAAATTTTTTGGGAACTAATATTTATTTACTTAAAATTATTTCAATCAATAGTATTGTTTAAAACTAAATATAGTATAGTTTATAAATATAGACTTCTCCTATGGTTTAAGAAAATTTGGAAAAATTTTCTTAAAAATTCTTTCTAATTAAAAAATAACTACAAAATACATGTGGTATAAATATCAATTAAAGACAAATCAAATGTTATTAATATGATAAAGCAACTCAATTTTTATACTCGAATCAATTCCTATTTAAATTAATAATTTAAAATAATTACAACAAATTAATTATTTGGGTAAGATTTAATTAGTTTTAGAACTAAGTTGATTTGTTATATTAATAGTATTTAATTAGTTCACGTTTTATATCCATATAGCATATATTTTGTTGTTTTTTTTAATTAAAATCTAAAAGAAGAGGTTTTTATGAAAAAATCCAAAAAATTAGGAGGTTTTTTTTAAAATGTAAAGATTTGTCTAAAATTTCTTAATCTCCAGGAGGTTTATAGCTTTTACTATTTTATTAATAACGAATTATTTCTAAAATTATAAATAATTTTGGTTCAGCCGGATTATAGCGAGACTGAACGTTACCGTTTGGATCCATGAGTTGACTGTTTTCTGCTGTGATTCTGACGTTGAGATCCCTGCAAAATAAAGAAGGCACGTCGGGGGTTATGTCCCGATTAGCCCCT
>JAOTIZ010000002.1:8380584-8390838 GCA_027123425.1 Erythroxylum panamense | reverse complement strand
ATTCAAATATGCAATGCACATCACAATGGCTCGAGGGTTCCATGGAAACAAAAGGGAGAAACCGAAGTTTACACCCTAAATAAAATGAGTCCATGCAGAGCTCATAGGCCACAAACGGGCAGCCAGGAGAAGGCTCTTGTCACCGTGCACGTGACAAACGAAATGGTTCCACTCTCGCCCAAACAAAAGCACATATTCATGCTCATAATCACTTTGTCAAATGGTATGCTTTCATGCTTCTCATTTATTCAAAATTCCATGACCGAAGTCGAGGCATAACATGCTCATAATCATATTTTCATGCTTCTTATATAAAATAAAAAATCATTCATTACACACACATAACATATAACATATATTCACATATAGGCAAGAATTTGCCTAATCAAACAACAACTATAAGTACATTACCCACCTAAAATCGCTTGAGTACCTGACTCACTACTATCCTTCCTCTTGCGATTGGATCAGGTCAGCTTGGTTTCTTATAGCAAACGAAGTCCCAAATCAATAAAAGTTAAAAGAAATACTCAATCAGCTTCGTAAAACGAAAACGCTAACACTAACAATCTATACTCGACTTCCATCTAATTCCCCGAATCCTAAGAGGCAAATTCCGAACTTCCTTTCTTCATAAACTCGTAGCTCTTTATCTCTAGTTCCCAATGAATCCAAAATCACCTCAATTGGACATCTACAACTAAAGATATGCCCAAAATACCAAAATGCATCGATGCTGGAAAAAGGGGGCTCGCCGCAACGAAGACACGTTCGCCGCGACGAACGGTTGTGCTCGTAGCGGCGAAGGCTTTGCTCGCCGCGGCGAACGAGCCGCGCTTGCCATGATGAAGGCTTCGTTCGTCACAGCGAACACCCCTTCCTCGTATGTCGCAGCGTGCTCCTTCACGCACGTCGCGACGAGCTCCTTTTCACACGCAGCGGCGAACCATAAATCGCACGCCGCGACAACCTCGCCCGTCGCGCTGGAGAACGACTCCGAAACCTGACTTTCCTGCATTTTCCATCTTCAATCCTTCCCATTTGCAAAAACAACACCTCTAAACATTAGATCAAGTCCTCTACTACACTTCTAACCCATTCTAACCTTCCAATCCATCACAAACTCAACAACCCAAAGATTTCTAACCATTTTTTCCCAAAAACCCTAAATCACCGATTCCACACATACCAACCTATCCTAGGGTTTAATCCAACTGAAACAAGGTTAAAAAGGGTTTAAACTTACCGATTATTGCTCCAAAATCGTCGAAGATCCTTGGAAATCGAAAGCTCTAAACTCTTCTTCCTCTTCTCCTCCTACAACACTTCTCTCTTCTTTCTCTTCTCTTTTCTTTCTTTCTTCTAATTCTAACCCTTAAGTCTTAAATGGATGTGCAAGGACCATAATGCCCCTCCATGCAAAGCTTTAAGTGATCCAACTCAAGTGATTTTCCCAAAATGACCTCACACATATTTTATCCTTTCATTTCCCTTATACCATATTCAATTCAAATAATCCCAATTATACACTAATACTACCCATTTAATCAAATTAAGCCATAAACACATAATTAACACAATTCATACCTAACGACATCATAAAAAAAATTCGGGGTCCAACAATCTCTGCTGTGATTGATAGGCATGATGTCCCTAACCGTGACACCCCTCTTCACTTGACTGTCAAAATGGGCGACGAGACTGCTATTGAGATGCTTATGGTTGCTGGCTCATATTGGAGCTTGCAGAACGAACAAGGTTGAAATGTACTTCAAGAGGCAATTTGCAATAAAGAATAAGGAATCGCTTTAATCATTGTTAGACATTACTAGCATTTGACATGGGGCAAAATGGTGTAGGTGATTGCCCCGCCTAGTGGGGACCATGCGAAGGATGAGGGACTTCTATATGGAGATCACTTTCCATTTTGAGAGTTCTGTAATACCTTTCATTTCAAGGATTGCTTCTTCTTATACATACAAAATTTGGAAGAGGGGTGCAAATTTGAGAGCAGATATGACTTTGGCTGGATTTGATGGATTTAAGATTCTGCGATCTGATCAAAGTATCCTTTTCCTTGGTCATGGGTCTAAGGATGGTAAAGTTCCTCCTGGGGTACTTTGCATGATCTCACATAAGGATAAAGAGGTCATGAATGCTTTGGACAGTGTTGGTTCTCTAGCTACTGAAGAAGAGGTATGACAAGAAGTGGTTGCCATGTCTCAGATAAATATATTCAGGCCAGGGATTGATGTGCCTCAGGCTGTTCTTTTGCCACAGTTAACATGGAGGTGGCAAGAGAAAATGGAGATGGTCCATCGAAAGCAAAGGTCTATGATATGCACAATGTAGTTGTTAGTATCAAGTCCCGAAGGGTCCCAGAGGCTGTGACTGATGATGAGTTCTTCTCATCATGTAATGAAAATGAAACAGAGAGTGAAGAGCTTAATGAAATTTTGTCAGCAGAAGAACTCATATTAATTTTGTTTCCTAATATAATATATTGTAATTTGTATCATGTTTAGTATACTTTAAATATTATTTAGCGTAAATAATTTTATTATAAAATAAAATATAGTTAAAATTAATAAAAGTGATTTTTATTTTTATGTTGCCAAACAGTCTACTGTATGAAGCTCTTTTAAAAAAGCTGTTTTTTTAATTAACAGCCAAACAGTCAACTGACTTTTTAGAAAAGCTTTTCTCAGAAAAGCTCTACCGACAAAATCTCTATTAACAAAAGCTCTACTAATATAAGCTCATCTAAACAGGCACTAAGAGTCACAACGAAAACTTGCTTTCTTGATTCATGTGGTTTAATAATGCCATGTACTATAGTGCTTGTTTACAATCAAACTTAAGAAATCAATATGTAGGAGATTAATGCAAACATAGTTATCTTGGTTTTATATGTTGTTGTTTAGAATATTATTAGAATAATTGATGGCTAGATATATGAACTACATAAGTATTTATATAAAGCCAATCTTTTGGCTTTAAAAGATGGCTCCAAAATTCTCAGCCTTTAAAACAAAATGAACCAACTCTATTCTTGCAACAAAAAGTAAAAAGCCAAACATTATTGGCCGCAACAAAATCAAAAGATGAATATTTTGAAATCATGAAGCAATTACTAAAATCATGATCCTCCAAAACAAACTTAAAAAACAATGAAGACCAAGAACTTGAGCTAAAAGACCAAGAAATTAATATAATCAACTTGTAAAGATGTGAGCCCAAATATTTTGGAAAATGTGAGCCCAATTATTGTACTTTTATATAAGCTCAAAGAGCCCGATTGAAAAAAAAAACAAAAATTATTTGACATGACATAAAGTATGCACCAAAGGGAACCACATATGACTTTTGCAAAGGAGACCAATTTGAAGGCATGCAAAGACCTAAAAGGACACAATGGAGTTTATATAAGGAGGAACTTTATAGCTTGGAGGGGGAACTTCTTCGTCCAAGCTTTGTTCTCCAAGTTCTTTATAGTTTTTGCTCTTCTTAGAGCTTAAACATCTAGCTTCCTTCTTTAAAGCCTTAGCCTAGTGCCTAAAATCCCCTTAAAGCTTTCTCGAAGCCCTAAAAAACCAAAGGTTCCACGAAGCTTTGTATTTATAACAACCAACCTATTTGAGCCAAAACCTTTGTAAAAGCTTTCTTTTCTCTTCTCTTCTTTTTCAAAACCCTTAAAACCTTTATAATGCTTCACATGTTCTAAAAATATTTATTTGAGAGTTTAATGTGAGTTTATTTACTTTTATTTACTTTAGTGCATAACTTGTAGTTGACTAGCTCTATCGCCTGTCAAGCTTTGATATTTACATTAATATTTGATATTTGCATATTACATCTTATAGTAGTTGGCACTGTCACCCTTCTAGGTGTGATATTATTTATTTCCTTTAATATTCGCATTATTATTGATGTTGAGTATTATAACCTATAATGGTTAGCTTTGTTGCCCATCATGTTATGATATTCAATACTTGTTCTTATTTTTTTTAATTTACTTCATATTTAATATTTTCTTTTAATACTTTTTTCATATTAGATATCTTAAGTAGGCCTTACATATCTACTTATAATTTATCTAATTTGATCCTACAAACCTATTTGTAAAAATGAGCCTTTCCTTTCTTTAAGTGAAACCTTTGATTTTGTTTTAGGTGAGATCCGTTGAAAAATTAAGGATTAACCTTAATTATCCTTAAATCCCTTCAAAGCTTTCTACTCATTCCTTCTTATTTAATCCTCAGGTACAAACCATTCGAGCAAAATTTGATTATTGTTCCTATCCAGTTAGGACTTTCTATCTTCCCTCTAATTGGTATGAAAGCCAAGTGTCCCAGACAGGGTAAAGTTTTAGTATTGAATTTATCAATTTAGGATTATTAACTTTTGTTCACTGAGGGTGGGTGGTCTCGGCAGTTGAGCCTAGGAAGAGGTGTGAAAATTAGTTGATTTAGCCTTTTTATAATTGAAGGAGTCGAAAATTTTGAGAGATATTTCTTTATGAGATTTAAATATATCCTTAATGCAGCCACCTCTAGTATGAATAATAGGATCATGAATAACAAAGAGTTAATAATAGAAAACTTTGGAAAATCTATAGATAACTGGAAGATTATTAAAGTGAAAATATCAAATCTAGCAATAATCAAAGTTAATTTAAAGTTTCTAAAAATTGGATTACACCATTAAAACCAAACAATGTGATATTCCTTTGTTAAAACCTTTTGTAACTATCCATTTATTAACCCAAAACTCCATAAACAAACACAAAGAAAAAGGTTTTAAATCTATCAATAGGAGTAGTGAAAGTGGAAGTGAAGGCCCTTATAAATGAAAGATTAAACACTTCCATTCTTATGATTTTGAGATATACTAGGTTTTACAACTTTCAAGATTCCCTGTTAAGTTCAATAAGGTCTATTTTTTGCATTGCCCAATATCATTTGATTGCTATCCACATTTAACAATTTCTCAGAGACAAAAAAATCTTATATGTCTTATTTTTGCAAATCAAAACCCACAACTACAAAATCAACACAAGATCTATCCTTGTAGCTTTGATTTACAAAATCTATTAAGCCCTAATTCATATTTATAAAGGTAAAACTTTGTTATTACAAACAGATTTAAGAAAATCTAACGTTGTTGTCCCAAAATCTGTAAAGTGGAAAGACATCAACCTGCCCGAGGAATGAATACTTAAGGGTGTAACGAATATGAGTCCGTAAGTGCCTTTGAGTCCAAACACCAAAATAAAAAAAGTGAAACAATACCCAAATGGCAACATAAAGCTGTCTTTTGCTAGAAATCTGTAGGACAAAGATTTGACCTAGGAAAAGTCTATAGGATTCCATCTATGATCATTATCCCTAGTAAAGACTTACTTAGGCATTCAATGTCCAACATCCCATCTTCAAGCCTTCAAGGAGTATATTACATCAAAAACATTCCACAACCTATGTACAAAAACAGTGAGCCACAATCTCCTCTAGCATCTCAACTCTCTCTTCAATAATCGAAAATATGAAAAAGAGTTGTGTCTCTTAATAACAAGAAATATTTGTATGATGAATTTTACTCCTTAGTAAACAAGGAAAAAAATTATGGTTTTTCAATAACTTCTTAAAGCAATGAAATCAGACTCGAGAAAAGTATTATGAGTTTGTCAGTAACTATAAAGTGCATATCTATTTTTTTAATTGGTTTGAAATGTATACCTAGGAAAGACATTCCATCTATGATCATTATCCCTAGTAAAGACTTAGGCATTCAATGTCTAACATCCCATCTTCAAGCTTTCAAGGAGTATATCACAACAAAAACATGCCACAACCTATTTATAAAAAAAGCGAGCCACAATCTCCTTTAACATCTCAACTTTCTCTTTAATAATCGAAAATATGAATAATGAGTTGTATGTTTTAACAACAACAAATATTTGGATAATGATTTTTACTCCTTAGTAAACAAGGACAAAAATTATGGTTTTTTAATAACTTCTTAAAGCAATGAAAGCAAACTCGAGAAAATTATTATGAGTTTGTCAGTAACTATAGAGTGCATATCTATTTCTTTAATTAGTTTGAAATGTGCACCTAGGAAAGACATTCCATCTATGCCCATTATCCCTAGTAAAGACGTAGGCATTTAATGTCCAACATCCCATCTTAAAGCCTTCAAGGAGTATATTACAACAAAAACATTCGACAACCTATTTACAAAAACAATAAGCCACAATCTCCTTTAACATCTCAACTTTCTCTTTAATAACTGAAAATATAAATCATGATTTGTATGTTTTAACAACAAGAAATATTTGTATGATGATTTTTACTCCTTAGTAAACAAAGGACAAAAATTATGGTTTTTCAATAACTTCTTAAAGCAATGTAACTATAGAGTGTATATTATTTCTTTAATTGGTTTGAAATGTATGCCTAGGAAAGACATTCCATCTATAAATGTCATTGGATTACGCCCATTGAGATCACGGTTTTCTACTGCAACTTACTGCATTTTACGAAGAATATACTAATGTTTTTAGTTTCATACTGTACTGACTAGAAAATGGTATAAATGCTCTTGGGTATTCGTTGGTACCAAGGATTATGCATGATACTAGCTAATACTAGTCGATATTTAAAATATTAGTCAAATACTGGATGGTACCGTAAGTTGAAAAATTGGGACACCTTTTCACAAATTTTTTTTAACAAAATCATTTGCCCCTAGCCCTACTGCTTTTGCCTTCCTCTCTCATTTTTCCCTCACTATCTCACGCTCTCACTCTCTCTCTTGTTCTCCTTGCTAGGGACAATGACTCTCCTCTCCCTTTCCAGGGATGACTCTCCTCTCCATCTTCACTACTTCTGCATAACTCTCCTTACCACTGCTACACTGCTATGCCACCACTCCTTACCGCTGCTGAACCACGCCATGATTGACCACCACTGCTCTCCAATGCCACTTCCAACTGTCCACCATTGCCATAATCACCATATCTGGAATTTCAATATTCCAAATCCAGATCCAAACTCGACCCGACATAAATTGAACCAAACAAACTCAACATTTAATTACATTTTCTAATTTTTTGGGTGTGTTTTTTGTTATGAAATCTGAATAGCAATTGTATTATATTTAGTTATTTATGTATGTTTTGTGATTGTTGGGCACCATTTTTAGAATCCAACTCTTGCTCTGATACCGTACAATGTTGGATCCCATTTTCGGAACCCAACATCCAGAAACTATTCATAAACGTGAGCGTATTAACCCGTAGGGTTAATTCTATGGAATCTCTTTAGCCATCATCGGTTCCCTCTCATCATTCTCATAACATCTCAAGCCACAAAGGCGAGCCCACACAATGGAATCATAATAATCACAATTAACTTCTTTGGAAAATTTTAGCTCTTAGTCTCTAGTTTATTTTAGAGCAAGAACCAACTCAATCGGAGTTCTATAGATGAAGATATGCTTGAAAATCCAAAGTGCATTCATAACCTTGTCATGCCCTTCCAACCGATCCCCCATTTTCTTTCCATCAATCTTTTTGAACTCAACACCAAAGGCTAATAATCTTTGTAAAATATAGATAAATGTCTTAAGAATCTATTGCTTTAATAATCGCTTAATTTGGAGGTCGGGTCATGAAGTTATGGCCAAAAAAATCAACCATGCTCATGTTCTCAATCATGTTGAACCTATCTTGGGACAATTAGCATAACTTTCATTAGAGATGTCGGATTGAGTTCATTATTAGATAGTTTGAAAGAGGACTTCTAGATCTACAACTTTTGTGAAGAACTCAAAATGAGATTTTATCATTTGGAGGGTCAAAATACTGACCGTGTGATCCAACACAGGCAGATCGTGTAACTTTCGGGTCTAGCAGTTTTTCAGCATCAGGAATACATGGTCTGTGTGATTTTACACGGCCTGACCGTGTAACCTTCGAGTGAAACTAAATTTTCCACTCTCCAAGACCCCTATAATGGATCCTAAACCCATCCTAGCATCCCTTTTACTCGTAATCTTTCCAAATCGAACAATCCTAGTGCGATATCACTCCATATGCTCTAATTATTCGGGATACACGTCCTATGCAACATCACCTACTTAAACGATCATATCTCTCAACTTTGATATCCAAAAATCGTATACTTTATGCCGTTGGAAAGCTAAAGGATAAGCTACAACTTTCATGAAGACAACTTTATTTAATTTCTCCTAGACTAATACAAATTTTCTCCTGAAGTCAGAACACACATTTTGCCCTTATGAGAAACTTGAAAATTAACCCAACTTCACTTCCTTTATTGCAACATCATTCATAACGATTTCAAATACCAATTGGAATTCGTCAAACTCTCAAACGCAA
This sequence comes from Erythroxylum panamense, assembly GCA_027123425.1. Taxonomy (NCBI): domain Eukaryota; kingdom Viridiplantae; phylum Streptophyta; class Magnoliopsida; order Malpighiales; family Erythroxylaceae; genus Erythroxylum; species Erythroxylum panamense. The sequence goes on along the minus strand of JAOTIZ010000002.1, from coordinate 8,382,437 downwards.
TTCATTTGACACTTCATATTCAACTACATCTCATCATTCATAATTCCTATCTTTCTTTTCCATAACATTTCACTTATGTGAATATATATGTATACATACCAACCCTTTATGCTTAACATTCATCATCGTCATCCATATACAAATTCACATTTCAAGTCCATACACAAATCCATATTTCATTAACATCATAAATTAAGAGTTTTATAAATTTTAATAGCATTCCAAGCCATATTATATTAATATTCCAAAATCCCCAAATTACACATGGCACTTGAATAATAATTGCTCAAAATGCAATTACAGCTTTGTTTTACATAAATTACTCCAAAACACACAAAACATACAAATTCTGATTTTTGCCTTGATTCACTTTCACTTGATCTTTTGCTCATCACTTGAATAGGGGAAAGAGAGTGGGGGTGAGCTTAAAAGCTCGTGGGTAACATGCTTATAACGAATAACAAGCAAAACTGTTCAAAAAGTTCATTCTCACATAAAATTCTTATTGAATCATAAAACATATGCTTCTCAAAATTCTTGTCATGTAATCAAAACCCCAACAACACAATTCATGCATTTTTCAACTTGTTCACAAATAATAAAAACATAAGCACATCAAAATGGTTCGGGTGGATCCAAAATAGAATGTACTACACATTTCTGCATAGTGGTCTTGTGTAACCGTGAACTTAGGAGAGTCCATGAAGGAGCTCCATGCCACTAGTGGGCAGGCGGGAGAAGTCTTTTATCAAAGTGCACTTGACTTAACTTAGGGGACCACCACAAACCTACATAACATGTAATTCATGACTTGAAAATAGATTGCCCCAAATGGCACATTTCGTAAACATGACTTTTCTTAAACATCTTGCCACAAAGGCGCATTTCAGGAACGCAACTCTTCATAAACATGAAATATTTCATATGCATTTCACCATCATTTCATAATTCATCAACCAAATTCATATATAAAATTTTCAAATCATTCAAAAGCAGTAAATGCAACAATTATGAAACAATTAGAAATCATTTTATTCTCTTGACTTAAAGGAAAACATAATGGCTCATTATTCAATTATAAACATGAAACCCGCCTTATTTTCTTGCTCATAAACTTGCTCAAAAAGCCTTTACTCTTGCTTCTCTTGCCTCTCTTGATTTTTTTCAACATTGAAAAAAATTTCCAAATTAATAGGCATTTCAATTGAGAAACCCATAAGACATATTCACTAAAATTGATCCTAGAATTCTTAAACCCATATATTTCTTAAGCTATATGAACCAAAACCCTTTCAAAAATCCAACAAATCAAAAATGCTTTTATCTTGATTCTTCACTAAACAATGTGTTTCTTAGCTCCAATGGAAGATCTAATCTCCCTCTTCTTTTTTCCCTTCTTGAACATTATCAAAATCTTCCTTTAAAGATAAGAAAAATCAAAACCTAGCTTGCTCTTCTTCTTTGTCTCTTTTATCTCTCCAACGACACTTTCTCTCTCTTTTCTCTTCAATTTTGTTTTCAGCTTCTTTCAATTGCAAGACACTCTTTTCTTCTCCCTTTTATACCACCAATGATTGTATAAAGACCCTTCCACGCTTCCTTATTTGCCTTGTAACTTAAATGCTTAAATGACTTGCCAATTTTTTCCTTCATGTAATCTTACCACCTTAACACTATAATTAAATTAACCTATGTCATAAAAACTTACTCACATTAACATGTTAATTAACTCCATAAAAATATCATAGTTAATATATCAATAGCTCAAAATTTATTTAAGTGATGCCTAACTGATTCCAAAAATTTAGACGTTTTCTAATAAGGTAATTGAAGGAATTTGATAACACTTCCTT
>JAOTIZ010000002.1:8355636-8373491 GCA_027123425.1 Erythroxylum panamense | reverse complement strand
GCTAATAAAATCACCAGCTCTTGTCCACTGTGCCAGCCCGTTCTCAGTCGAGTATCCCTCTCGTCATGGGCATTCGGGAGCTCCTCCACCGGAACTGGACTGTTGTTCATCGCCATGTTTTTCGAGAGAGTAACAGATGTGCGGATTGGCTCGCCGCCCCGATCGGTCTGGACGATATAGGAGTCACTTATTTTGATGTTCCACCTTTAGGGTATCATAGTCTCCTCCTTGAGGATATGTCGGTGATCGATTTTCCCCGTCTCTTTTAGCTTCACTGTTTCCTGTTCCCTTTATATATTTAAAAAAAAAAAGTGGAAAAAGGCAATTCGCACGTGAAAGTGAACATGGTTGTGGACAAAATCATAGACATGCATGGGCCAAAGGAAAGGAAGATGTGAAAATTATTTGGTTTCTCTCAAACCAAATAACTGCACAATTCAAATTGAGGCTAAGACAAATCTTGTCTTGTCCTGTGGAAAGATATTTATCTTTAACCCATCTCAAAATATTTTCCCAATCATTCTCCAAAAATATAAGATTTAGATTGTGTTGAACATTAGCCCATAAAGAATTTACATAATAGCACTTGAAGAAAAGACGATCATTAATTACTTTCGACTTCCAAATTACATAAGACATCATTCAAACCAAAAATCCTCTCTTTTGTATTCCTCACTGCTATCCAAGTGACGAATGAAGCCTTGGGCTTTAGAGAGTCCTTCTAGACGATGTTAAACCATGGAAGTGGAGGAAAACTTGGTTTAAGAGCTTTGAGGTATGTAGCACTAAAGAGCTCCCCTTTATTGCATTAGGCAAGCAGTTAGGAAAGTACCTCAATATTCTATCTACATCTCTCCTAAGAACCTCCAAGAGTTTGAATTAATCACCTTATTCACTCCAGCTTGAGGAGGGGTCTTGCCGATGAGACGAGAAATATCATCCTTTAGGATTAATGGACTATGGGAGGTCCAATAGTCATACCAAAACTAATTAATGGACTATGGGGGGTCCAAATAATCATACCAAAACTATGTGTTATCTTCCATCCCCACTTTCATTAATTTCAATGAATGGACATACCACTTTCCTCATTCTCAGAAATTGTATAGAAGGCTAGGAGTATTCACTCTTTTCAAACAATTGTCATAAGCTAACCACTTGCCAATTTTAAACAACGAAAAGACTTGAAACTTTCACCCATAAATTTGTTTCAATGCAAGAAATCCGCTTATGTTAATGATTTTAGAAGAAAAAAAGCTACGGTAAAAGCTAGGTATATTTACCGTGAGACAAATCGAACCGTAGATTAGTTAGCTAATTCTACCAGCTTATTAGAATTTGACATCCATTGCTATCAAAACCCGCCTGTGAGTTGTTCTTCTATTCTTCTGGAAGATGTTATAGGGATATCCTTGCCCTGTATTGTTACTTAAACTGCATGTATTTATCTTTAAGAAACAAAAAAAAAACTTATTTAGGGAGGGGTGTGGAAACTTTTTTCTATTTTAATATTGTCAAAATTAGATACTAATTATATTTATCTTGTAATGGTTCAAGTGAGCTATTTTGTAGCAATTAAGTCTCAAAAGTGAACTTGTACTAATGTTAATTTAGAAATATAATAAAAGAGTTTACGTGAGAGGATAAACCTTCTGGATTAGATGATAGTTTTGGTCTAACAAGCAAAAGCTGCTGATCCACAGATAAATGACCTCTAAGCATGCATTATTCCACATCTTTTATTCGATTTTGGTTTTTCAACAAATCACCATCGCATTTGATGTGAATAACCTCTTTCATGTATTATCATTCGTCCTTTCAATAGTTATCCAACAAAAAGAGCAGGTTGTCCACTAGTTCTGCCCATCTTTTGAAAGATGAGTTTCACGCATAGCAATGAACTTGGCAACAAGTTTGTCTCTTGGTGGCCATGCCTCACGAATTACTGGATGATCTGCAAATTCATGGATCCAGGCAGCTAAAGAAGGGAACTTTTGTTGGTCTACGAGCTTTAGACCCGTAATCTCCTCAATAATACCAAGGTAATAACCTAGCCAGCCTACTGCAAGATCTACTAGACCAATTTTCTTCCCACCGAAGAACTTCTTTCCTTTCAGCTCTTCCTCCAAATGTTTTAGGTTCTCTAAGGAGGCAACTATGCCTTCTTCTTGCTCCTTTCCTTGCTTCACAAAAACACCATATACTATTGATGCTAATACCTGCTTCCAAGAAATGAGAAATAATTAATTGGTAAGTTAGGTAGTAAGCCAAGCGTACTAATACTACACAGCAAAGTTTAGACGTTCAAGCAAAGTAAACCTTTAATTAGTGTGACTATTCACCTAGCTAAATATATGGTATAATCAGTAGTCCCTCACATTACCATTGATTTTATATGTTTATACGATTTTTTGTTGGATAACAATTAATGACACGCAACTAAAATCATGTACGTCATGCCCTTTTAAGAATGAGAAAAATGCTCCTTACGTTGTATTATTCATTTGATTACTTCCTCAATTTCATTTTACCAAATACACTGATTGTTGTTTCAAATAAGCCACCAGTAGACTCTTCTGCAGATCTTAGTCTCCAGTAAACTTAGTGTAGAAACACTTGGTGCAAGGGGTTGGGTTCCTAATAAAAATAGTTCCGATTAATAGAATTGTTTTTATAAACAGTGAGAGAAGCTCGACTGTCGTGTCCCTCTAGCAGATCAGAGAGCACGACGCCATTCAATTTCAAGTCTAGTGTTCTTAATCAACAAGTTTAGAAAATCCTACCTTCGTTGTTTAAATCTTACATGTTACGGCTTAAGATTATATCTATTACTAACTAATCTCTGTCAGGAGAACATTACCTTATCATCACCAAACCTGGCCCAAAAACGAGCCGTGGCTCGCTCATAAGGATCTTCAGGCAACAGAGGGTTGTGTTTCCATGTCTCATCAACATATTCGAGAATCACGAGTGATTCGCAGATGACTTGGTCATTGTGAACAAGCACGGGAACCTTCTTGTAAACAGGATTATACTGAAGAAGCAAATCACTCTTGTTGGAGAGGTCTTCATGTACGATATCATACTCGATACCCTTCAGCCTTAGTGCCCATATTACTCTTAAAGAAAATGGACTCGACCACGTACCGAAAAGCTTCACCGTTTCTCCCATGATATCAATTTTGTTGGCTCTGCAAGAAAAGGCCAGATTTTGATGGCTTTTATAAGCAATTCGATTCATTTAAACTAGCCATCACACTTCAATTCACGTTTTGTACATTGAAGTGAACAGCTATGCTATGAGTATTTGCACTCTAGAAGTCGAAGTCAAATTCAAAGTTGTTTGGTACGCAACATTTTTTTTGTAAAAGAGTAATTTTTACGGATTGTCTGAAAGCTTTCCCTCGTTTGCATTCCAGAATGACAAATTAATTAGACAAAGACACGTATATTACCGTCAAGCTAAGGAACATATATGTTTGTTTAGCTTACGACGGTTGACTTATTCAAACTATATGCAAGTTTCCATTTTTTTTTGTAATAGGCTGGAAAGTTGGAGATATTCATGAGTATGGTGGGGCCCATTGACGTAAGTGGTTACGCGTGTCTTTGGACTCATGGTGCTGAATGAGTTTCCATATTGGCGGCCTTACTCGGTAATCGCTAGAATAGAATAGAATAGTTGAGACATGACTTTATGTTAAGAAACAAAGGTAAACACGAAGAAAAACATGAACACGACCAAACGCTCCGAAACAGACCCCGACTGCGACGGTCATCTGGCTACCAAAATCCGAAAATGGTTCAGAAAGGAGGAGCCTCCACCCTTGCAGGATAAACCCAGCTATAGTGCTGCGGGTACGGGAGTTATGTTAGAATATACGAACCAACGGGCCTCAGGTCCAAAGACCATTGCACAGGGAACAAAAGCTCGGCGGAGAAAAGACAAAACAAAGACAAAGCATAAAGGAATAACGTGTAAAAATAAAATAGTTGCAGACATAATAAGTAGGAGTGACCTAAATGATTTCAGCTTCTCACTTAAGACTCTCCTTTTTAGGAGATCTTAAGTTCAAGTCATGTCAAAGGATAAAAAATAGGAAATGTTTCTGATTATGATCCTCTAGTCCCCTGGTCAAGTTCCTTGATCGGATCAATTACAGATGTCTCGCTTCCAGCAGCAATGTAAGAGTTGAAGCTACTAGAGAATCTGGGGGTTGATAGAAACCTGATGTTGAGCAGGAAAAGGCCAGTGATAAATCATTACCTGAACAATCAAGTATGTGAAAACTCCTTGTATGCAGAAGTATACAGGCTATGTAGGAACCTGAGAGATCTTGGGGTTCCAGGTTTATCTCACATAAGGTTCTTGGGATGGGGTCTTAGGAACTTAGGATTAGTCCGGCTAAGTTGAGATACCTAATATAATTATAAAAAAATAGCAACAGACACAATACACCTTTACTTGCACAGCTTTACTTTTTTGTTGAGTAATGATTCACAATCTGTTATAGAAAGAGAAATAAACTCAACCATGTATATATAAACCATGTACAGAATTCAATAAAGAGAGAAGAAGAGCAACCCATTTCTCATTCTCTTCTCCAATCGTTCACTCCATTATTGGAGTTTCTTACATGGTATCAGAGCTTTGTAGCTCTCGATCCTATACCTCCCAAATATCCAAAATCAACTCAAAATGACTAAAGACTCAGAAGTAAGCGACGCAACAAGTGACAACCAAACCTACTTTGACATTGAAGTTGAATCATACAGCATTTCTCCGGCGGAAAACCTAGGAAGTATTTTGGTCAATACACCACTACATGGAAATAACTATTTATCTTGGAGTCGGTCAATGATGATTTCATTGAGGGCCAAAAACAAATTAGGATTTGTCACAGGAGAATTGGAGAAACCCGTCTTTGATGAAGCAAAGGCAAGAAAACGGGTGATCGTTGATAATATGGTCATCGCCTGGATTTTTAACACACTTACGAAGGAAATCATTGACTCATTCTTGGTACTAACCATTGCGAAGGACTTATGGGACGAGCTCAAGGGACGTTACGAAGAGAGCAGCGGGCCTCACTTATACTAGCTAAGGTAGGAGATAAACAATCTCCATCAAGGTAACAATTCTGTTACTACTTATTTCACGAGGTTGAAGAAATTATGGAATGACATGGATTGTCTAAGACCTATGAAAACTTGCGTGTGTGATGCATTTAAACATAACACTGATGTGGTGAATGACAACAAGTTGACAACTTTTCTGCTGGGATTAAGAGAGGAATATGCTAATGTAGTTAGCCAAATTATGTTGTTGGATCCGTTGCCACAGGTCAGTAAGGCATATTCTATGATTTTGACCATTGAGAAACAAAAATCTGTTTGTGTTGATTCCAATGGAATAGGGCAGATTGGTGTAGCGTTGATGGCCAACAACGGGACTGTTAGAAAACAAAGTTATGGCAGGGAAGGATTAAGCAGGAAGACAGGCGGAAGAAAGGATGAAAAATATTGTGATTATTGCCATGAAAAGGGGCACTTGAAGGAAACGTGCTTTCAGCTGCACGGTATCCCAGAATGGTACAAGGAGTTGCAAAAAAAGAAAAGAAAACAGAATTTTGCAGCAACAATAGTGGAAGGATCTGCAGGGGAGGTGCAGGGACCGTTGAAAATGGAGCAAAACCCACTGGTTGATGTCGAATTTCTTGCTAAGCAAGTTCAGGAACTCATGAAATTTGTCAAAGGTAAGAGTAGTATGGAAGCCAATCATGGCGCGTATAACAGCTTTTCAGGTATCTCTCATAACTCGCTCATATTTGATAGTAAAGAATATGACAACGTTTCATGGATAGTCGATTCAGGTGCCTCTACCCATATGTGCATAAACCCTCATTTCCTTCAAAATATGTCCGAAAATGACAAAATAAATCCTGTTACATTACCTGATGGAACTAGCAGATCTGTCACACATGTAGGAGATGTCACAGTATCACCATCCCTGAACCTCAAAAATGTTTTGTGCATACCTACATTTCACCACAATCTTCTATCCGTTCATAAAATCGCTACACAAAATAAATTAGCTGCCATATTTATTGCTGACAAAGTGTTTCTGCAGGACCCGACGACTAATTACGTTGTAGCGATATGTGAGGCAGCTGGTGGTATCTACAAGTTGACTCCAAGACATTTTCTCCCCGAAAAAACACTCCAAGGTCCATCACTCCAATTCTACCTAAACAATGTCGTAGCTTACAATGTATCCAATGACTTTGATTTGTGGCATTTTAGACTCGGACACGTGTCTAGAAACAAGTTATCTCATTTACCTGTTTTATCTGGAAAAATCCCCAAAAATCATTCTTGTGAAATTTGCCCATTAGCTAAGCAACAACGAAAATCCTTCCCAAAACATGAAATTACGGCAAAAAGTCCATTTGAGCTCTTACATTTAGACTTGTGGGGACCCTACAGAACTCCAAACATAGACGGGTCGATTTTTTTTCTTACCATTGTAGACGAGTATTCTCGTGCAACATGGACTTACTTAACAAGTAGTAAGAACCAAGTTCATGAGTTACTTAAGGTGTTTTTACAAATGGTCCAAACCCAATTTTCGTTACCCATCTTATGTGTCCGTACAGACAACGGTACCGAGTTTGTAAATAAAAATTGTACCGATTTGTTCCAAAGTAAAGGCATACAACACCAACGGACTTGTCCATATACACCGCAACAAAACGGTGTTGTGGAACGTAAGCACAAGCATTTGCTTCAAATCACAAGGGCCCTAATGTTCCAAGCCAATTTACCAACAAGTTTTTGGGGGGAAGCCATCCTAACATCCACATTTATTATAAATCGCCTACCATCAAAAACCATAGGTTGGAAAACACCTTATGAAAAACTATACCACAAACCACCTAATTATGATCCATTAAGGACATTTGGATGTCTATGTTTCGTAACAAACACTAAGCCATTCAAAGACAAATTAGAACCTAGAGCCCACAAGTGCTTGTTTCTAGGATACGTGTCTGGTCGAAAAGCATATAAATTACTTGACCTGCAAACAAACAAAATACTTGTCTCGAGAGATGTCTTTTTTCATGAAGAAATATACCCATATAAGACAAAAAACACCGACACCCAAGATCCACCCAACCATTTACCCATGTTCAACTTTGGACCACATATTAACCCCCACCTGGAACCCACTTCTGACACACAAAACCCCATGAACGATGGAAACAATCCTGACCTGCAAGTAAGACCACTACACTCACCAAACCCATTAATACAAATGGGACAAGACCCCATAAGCCATACCCTACCCGACATCACTCAAGACCCCAACATCAATTCGCCGCCACCATCACCAACGACAAGAACCACTCAACCTCGCCCCATTCAGCAACTCACCCAACGAAGAAGCCAACGTAATTGTCCCCGACCAAAATACTTGGACGATTATGTCATGAATATCTCCGCTGCCTGTACACCAATCACTACAACGTCGTCAGTCCAGGTCTGTTCCCACAAAAATACATTCCCTGATATCCCTTTCTCTCCATCGTTCCTAACTTTTATGGTAAATGTATCAACTGACCATGAACCGTTGTCGTATGACACTGCCAAAGATGACCCGTTATGGGTGGAATCTATGATTTGCGAGTTAGAAGCGTTGGAGGAGAATTCAACATGGTCCGTCGTCGATCTTCCACGAGGAAAGAAGACACTTGAAACCAAATGGATCTATAAGATAAAAAGGAATCCTGATGGAACAATAGACAGAAGAAAAGCCCGGCTCGTCGCAAAAGGATTTAATCAACGTGCTGGAGTTGATTATTTAGAGGTTTTTTCCCCGGTAGCAAAGGTGACAACGATTCGGACACTTTTAGCCATGGCTGCTGCACAAAACTGGTTAGTTGAACATTGTGACATCAACAATGCATACCTTCATGGGTCCATAGAGGAAGATATATACATTAAACCTCCACAGGGATATCGAGCACCAGAAGGGAAAGCTTGCAAACTCCACAAATCCTTGTACGGCCTAAAACAAGCCGGGCGCCAATGGAACAAAGAGCTAACCGCGACGCTCAAGAATATCGGTTTCATACAATCTGAATCCGACAACTGTTTGTTTACGAGAGGTAACAATGATTCCTTTATCTCAATGGTAATTTATGTAGATGACTTGCTCTTGGTTGGACCAAATGAAGATATCATCAATTTGGTTAAACTACATCTACACGATAAATTCACAATCAAGGACTTGGGCAGTGCAAAATTTTTCATCGGAGTTGAAATTGCAAGGTTTGATGGAGGGATGTTTCTGTCCCAATCAAAGTACATCAATGACATCATCCGAGACGCTGGATGTGGTGACTTAAAAACAGCAGCAGTGCCCATTCCACAAGGCACCAAGTTATCCATTGATGACGGAGCTCTATTGCCAAATCCTGAGAAATACAGGAGAATTGTGGGACAACTGTTATACCTGAATTTTACACGACCGGATATCACTTACTCTGTCCAACAACTAAGTCAATTCAACACAGCACCAAGACAGCCCCATTGGAACGCCATGGTCCATGTGTTACGATACTTGAAGGGATCAGCCAAGAAAAAACTATTTTACCCAGTTCAGAAAAATCCAGAACTTAAGGCTTATTCCGATTCTGATTGGGCTGGTTGTGTATATTCTCGCAAGTCCTTAACCGGCTATTGCATATTCTACGGAGATGCCCCGATATCATGGAAGACCAAGAAACAACACACGGTCAGTCGCTCATCCGCTGAAGCTGAATATCGGAGCATGGCAAGCACTCTTTGCGAGTTACGATGGCTTTCGTATGTTTTGCGAGATCTGCAGGTACAAACAAAACTACCTATCCTATTTTATTGTGATAATATGGCAGCCATCCATATATCCGAAAATCCGGTCTTTCACGAAAGGACAAAACACGTAGAAATTGATTGTCACTTGGTTAGAAATGCTGTCAAGGATGGATTCATACGGACAAATCACTTACCATCGCAACATCAGATTGCCGACAGCTTCACAAAGTCTCTTACTGCATTGCATTTTTCGAACAACATTTCCAAGTTGAGTCTCATTGATGAGCCATCAACTTGAGGAGGGGGTGTTAGAATATACGAACCAACGGGCCTAGGAAACAAATGCTCAGCGGAGAAACGACAAAGCAACAACAGAGCATAAAGGAGCAGCGCATACAAAGCAAAGACAGAGCACAAAGGAGCAACGCGTACAAAGCAAAGACAGAGCACAAAGGAGCAACGCGTGAAAATACAATAGCAGCGGATGCAGTACACAGACACAGTACACCTTTACTTGCACAGTTTTACTTTTTTGTCGAGTAATGATTCAGTTATAGAGAGAGAAATAAACTCAAAGATGTATATATAAACCATGTACAGCATTCAATACAAAATAGAAGCAGAGCAACCAATTTCTCACTCTCTTCTCCGATTGTTCACTCCATTACTGGAGTTTCTTACAAAAACTTTTTGCTGACGTTGTGCAAATGAGCATTAAGACAGTAAACTCCTGGTCAACCAAGGATTATGTTCAACTGAGATCCGAAATTTCAAAGGTCTGTACAGTACAAAGTCCTTTTTCCAAAGTTTTGGTCTTCTGGGGTGAGGTATTCACAAGAGATATACTAACCTATTTGCCCAATCTTCTACTTTCAGATGTTCTTTGAATTCTCAGCAAAATACCTTTTTAGTTATGACCCTGAGAAGTGCAAAGTAAAATTGTGGGAGAAGTTCTCGGAGGTGATGCAAGCATTAGTGTCATTTCCAGTACGCATCCCTGGCACTCCCTTCTACAGGGCCTTCAAGGTGATTACTTCTACTATTCTAACACATCTCAAGAAGAACCCAATTCAGGTCCTTTTTACATCTTGAATCGATCCAATTTTAACTGTAATCCATTCTTCACTGTCAGATTCACAAGGAAATTATAGATTTCCTAACGAATACGATAAAAGAGAGAAGGGAAGTTCCTGAAGAAATGCGTAAAGGGGACTGCATTGATCAAGTTCTCGAGCACATGAAAACCGATACTCGCATAACTGACGAATTCATTGCAATTGTGTTTTTTGGGTTTTTGCTTGGTGGCACCGAGTCAGCAGCATCGGCTTTTACTTTTGGCATGGTTATGCTTGAACAAAACCCGGTAGTGCTTGAACAGTTGCAGGTATGTTTTCCTAATTATATTCACTTTTAGCATGATATTTGGGACTAGTTTTCTTGGATCTGTATTGTTTATTCTTTACCTCTTCTCCTGTTTTTTCATTTATGAGAATGAAAGCGAAGAAATTATAAGAAAAAAAGAAAACAGGCAATCTGAATTGACCTGGAATGAATACAGATCAATGGGGTACACCATGCAAGTGAGTATAATTCTCTCAGTTCTATTTATTTTCACTTTTACCTCACCCTTTCCCTTTTGCTCTCTAACTGTTTCGGTTGTAGGTTATAAATGAAATTCTACGTACGGCTGGTCCTGTAGCAGCAATTTTGAGAAGAACAATTACGGAAGTTAATTTCAAGGGTATAATCTCTAGTTTATAATATTGTACCATAGAGTTTTTCTTTTTTGTTCACTTTGTCGCTTACCTTGTCAACCTGGTATATACAGGCTACACAATCCCAGAAGACTGGGTAATTTTGATTACTGCTAATGCTACCCATTTGAGTCCAGACCACTATGAAGATCCTCTTGTATTCAATCCATCGCGATGGAAGGTGATGAGTTTATTAACAGTAAACCAATTAGGATTGTTAATTATATGTCTCTCTTAAACTGCCAGGCAAGCAGCTCGGCTGTACACATATGTTCTTAATGAGGATGAGAACTCTTAACAGGATTCCTTGACGAACAAGAACTTCATGCCTTTTGGAGGAGGAATAAGGAAGTGTCCAGGAGCAGAGCTCACCAAAGCTATTTTTGCAGTTTTGCTTCATCTTCTAGTCACCAAGTACAGGTATTTGTTAGAAGTTTAAATTTGCTTTTCAATCAAAAGTTGCTTGTAATTGGCTAGTCTAGCAGGAACTCAGATTCTATGAACCTAAAAGCAAACCATATTCCTACCGATTGGATTTCTCAGGTGGAGTGTCAAAGGAGGAGAAATTGTTCGAACGTCTCTACTTCTTGGATTTGGAGAAGGATATCGTATGACTGTTTCAGCCAGGAGCTAAAATGGAGAACAGTGAGGCATATATGAGGCTAGGAGGGCCTCACAAGCAGTGGGTTACTAATAATAAGTTTCAGCGTGTATTGTAGTACGTGTGATGTGATAATGCAAAACTTATCCTTAGTTTTGCTTCTATATACAGGTGGTATTAGACAATTCCATAGAGAGATTACTGTAATAAACTTTGAGATGCCTTTTACTTTGAAGACAGATGATAATTAGCCAAATAAATGGTTCCATAATTGTTGCCCGATATGTGTTATCCAAATGCCAAACTTCTAATAGCTCCTCACAAAGAAATAATAATTTGGGCATTGCGGAGTCCAATTTGCAAATGGCCTGCTTTGTCGGAGTTTCAATCAATCTTCCCAGCCATATATATATAGATTTAACATATCGTATTTTCCATATAAACACAAAAAGTAATCTGGGTGGAGAATTAGTTTCTTGTGAAGTATTTGGAGTTATTATGCTTCCATAGTAACAACGTTAATAGGTACGTTAATAGGTGTATAAGAATGATTTCATAATATAATATTTTAAAATTTTAGGTGAAAATATTAATTTCTTAGATACGAAGGACTTCAAAATAGAAGGTGTACATGAATTACTCCTCGTTCAAGACAAAGATTTACAAAATGATGTCAAACTTATTTCAACAATATAAAATTTTGTAATATATGGGTAAAATTTATCAATAATGGTGAAAAATGTAAAATTATGGATCTGAAAATAATTTTAAACAGATGTTTTGTCCTATATTCAATTGAATATTGAAAAACTAAAATCCATCTGCGTAATATCTTTTTAATTTTTCTAAAAAAATTCATATTGATCATTCAACTTAAACTTTTTTCAGTGATTAAATGGAGGTTTTATTCTCTTATAAGAGAACAACTGCCAACATAAAGGAACATTTGATAAGTTGAATTTTCAGACATTTTAATTAATTTGACAGGAGACCTTTATAATTTGTAACTCTCAGAAAGGTTATAATCATATTGCTAATGTAATATAAAACATAGTGGTACGAACAGGGCGAGGGTTTGTGGACGTAGCCCAGTTTGTATATTTTTTGAAGTGGCCTGAACCGATTAGGTATATATATGACGTATTCAGTTCTGGATTTTATCACTTGTAACAGTTCTCTCTTTTGCTCTTCTTTTGCCCTTGGACATTGGTCACATTTTTCTAACAAGTAGTATCAGAGCAAGGTTTTAAAAGATTTATGTTTTTTTATTTATGATTATAAATTATTTAATTAGAGAATTAAAGATAATTTTAAAGAAGTATAAATTATCTAATTTTATTATGAATTATAATTAAAATATATAATTGTTGTTTTCATATTAGAAACTTAATGAATCACAAATAATACCAATTTAAATTAAAAATCAATTTAAATTAAGCTAGATGTATTCGTGAAGTTTAAGAAATTTTAGGAATCAAATATAAGATATTTATTTTATTAAGATTAAATTGTAATTATAATTAAAAATTTTAAATTTTAATACGAAGAAACCATGTGTGTTTTTTATAAATAAGAAAAAGAGATAAGAGAGTTAATACTTTTTTTTCTCTAAAATAGTTTGAGTTTAATTTTTATTTTATGGATACTGTAAGAGGTTATACATATAAATAGCTTATAATTGAGTTTTAAAAAAATTTGATTTAGGTACGATTCAATTGCTTATTTATAATTCGTATTTTAAAGTTATTTAATTATAAATTTTTACTTTTTTGACTGCACCTATGATATTGATTGATGTCCTAACAACTAGATCAATAAGTCAATGGACTAAGCCCATTGAGATCACGATTTTCTAGTTCAACTGACTGCATATTACGAAGAATATACTAATGGATTTGGTTTTGTGACTAGGAAATGATATGAAACAATGCTATTGGGTATCAGTCGGTATCAAAGATTACGCATGATACTAGCTAATACCAGTAGGTATTTAAAATATTAGTCAAATACTGGATGGTGTTGTAGGTTGAAAAATTAGAAGACATTTTAACAAAGAATTTTAAATAAAGTCATTTGCCCCCTACCATCACTGCTTCTACCTCCATCTCTCATTTTTCTCCCACTGAATCACACTCTCACTCTCACTCTGATTTTCCTCTTTGGCGACAATGACTCTCTTCTCCTCCTCCAGGATGACTCTCCTCTCCATCTTCACTGTTGTCGCACAACTCTCCTTACCACTGCTGCACCACTATGCCATCACTCCTTACCGCTGCCGAACCACGCCATGACTGACCACCACTACTCTCCAGTGCCACTTCCAATCGTCCACCGTTGCCATAATCACCATGTTTGGAATTTCAATATTCCAGATCCAGATCCAAACTCGACCCGACCCAAATTGAACCAAACAAACCCAACATTTAATTACATTTTCTAATTTTTTGGATGCATTTTTTGCTCTTAAATCTGAATAGCAATTGCACTATATTTAGTTGTTTATGTATGTTTTGTGATGTTGGGAATTGTTTTAAAATTAAAATTATTGGAACTTTTTTTAATTTAAAGAAATTTCTATTAACAATAGTAAAACTATTACAACATTATAATGAGTTGCCAAAAAATACTAAATATGCAATTTACAATAATTTAACCCAAGGTCAGGTATGTTTTTAATAAGAGCAAAGGGTTACAAGTTCCATCTTTGCTTCATTCCTATTGACAAGGCTTCGTTTAAAGATTTTGCTATCGCTAAATCTCGAATGTCATTGATGATGTTCTCAGCCAATAGCTATTTAGTTACTTCCTCCCTTTTATAAATTTGTCTGCTTCTTTCCCTCCAGAATTGGTAGATTATAAGTGCGAAAGCTGCTTTGTACAAGCATCCATCTTGTGTTGCCTTAAGGCTCTTATGATCCAGTTAAGTGTTTCATAGCATCCATAAGATGTGTCATAATTCCCTAACTTGTGTTGGATTGTACTCCATAATGATTTCGAGTATACATAATTGAAATAGAGATGACTCCTATCCTTGGTTATCCACGTGCATAACACACAATATGGATCATAATTATCGTACCAATGATTTTTAATACTCAGTCGATTTTTATTGACAAGCCAAGTGGTCATTGAAGCTCTTGGGCTTAAGATATTCTTCCATAATAGCTGAAACCATGACAACTCCTCTCCCTCAAGTTGAAGAGCTCTATAGCAGGATTTATTGGTAGAAGAACCACTAGCATCGAGTTTCCAGATGACTCGATCCTTTGTATAGCATTGGTTTAGTTGTGGAAAGTAGGGAATGAGCTAATTGAAGCCACGTAGGTTGCCTATCCAATTTCCCTGATTTATGTATGAAGAAATTCATGCATAGAGAGGGAATTTGTTCCTTAAATATACAAGCTCTTCTCGCTATATCAATGGGCTATAATAAGTCCAATTGTCATACCATAAGCAGATATTGTCTCCCCTTCCTAGTTGGTGAAAAATCCATAAATATATAGTGTCTTGCAAGTGTAACGTGTAAGTGAATGTCCAAGAGAATTCTCTGCGTATTGGGAGTTGGCATAAACTGTGTGAGCTGAGGTAGTCTTCATGGATCCACTTTATCCACATTGCGTTTCCATCAATGTGAGGTAGCTTTTGTGTGATAGTGATAGAGATGATTCCCAATCTGCCAAATCATCTGGGCATAGTGACTTCATTCCACTTCAGTTTAGCCTTCTTAGCGTTATCGAGTGAACCAGACCATAAGAATGCTTTGAGGGTTCGATGGAGTTCCTTGATAGTCCTTTTAATTAAAATTAGATGGTTGATCCAGTGAAGATGTAGATCCCTAAGAACTGAAATAATTAGAGTTACGCAAGTCATATATGGTAGGAATTTATTTTGCCATGCTTAAATTCTTCCTTTGTATTTCACCAATAGAGGGATACAATCTGCATATTTGAGCTTCGCTTGCGATATTGGAACTCCTAAATATCTGAAGGGTAACGTGTGTAGCTCCATTCCAAGTATCCTGGAAAGTTCGACTCGCTGAAGCGTTTCCTAATAGTAGTATAGTTTACTCTCAGGTATTGACTCTCAAGACCAATCGGAGAACTTTCTCAATAAATCCTTCAGTATTTGGACAGAAAATCCATCAGCCCCTAAGAGGAGCATAAGATCATCCATGAACATCTATTGAGTGAGTTGACGTTTTTTGCATTTGTAGTGATGCTGAAATACCATTGTTTGCTATCAACTTATTGAGCATTCTAGACAACCACTCCATGATAAGTGTAAATATATAAGGAGAAAAAAGGGTCTCCTTGCCAGATACCTTGTGCACAATTCAAAGGCTCTTTGGGTACTCCATTGACCAGTATACTAAATGAAGAAGTTTGAAGAGACCTTAAAATCAAGTTCTTGAAAGTTGTGGGGAATTCCAATGCTTCCAAACAAACTTGAATAAAATGCCAGCGCATCAAATCAAATGCCTTACAAAAATTGATCTTCCAAATGCAGCCGTTGATGTTTCTCCCAGAGTGGTATTCTTTCAGAAGTTCTTGCATCACGATTATATTTTCCCTATTGGATCTTCCCGCTATGAATGCTCCTTGTGTTGGGGAGATCACGTCCTTAGAGCCTATTTCAATCGGTTCGCTATGAGTTTCGCAATTATCTAATAGATGGTAGTGCGACAGCTGAGACATATGCATAATTGTGCATCTCTAGCAGGAATTCAGATTCTATAAACCTAAAACAAACCATATTCCTACCGCTTGAATTTCTCAGGTGGAGTGTCGAAGGAGGAGAAATTGTTCGCACGTCTCTACTTCTTGGATTTGGAGAAGGATATCGCATGACTGTTTCAGCCGGGAGTTAAAATGAAGAACAGTGCATTTGTATTAATTTTTGATACATAATTTGCTAAACTATTGTCCATTTAATATTTAAATTGTACTAATTAAGAGTCATTTATTTTAATTTTAGGTACACATGTTACACCAAAAGGGGAGCCATACAACAGACGTGGACCAAGGGATTTTGCTCCTAAAATTAAATCAACAAACGTAGCATGGGCTGGAGAACAAAACAAATGAGCAGCTGGAGCCAAGGAAGACTCTAAAGAGAACAGAACGTTGCACCATCACCAAGGAGAGGCTCTCCATCCTTGAAGGATTGATCCACTTCCACTAAATCAGCCTCCATACTTCATTTAAAAAGAAAAAAATCGCAAGATGCTGGTGAGAACATGGTGGCTTGGTGAAGACAAAAACCAGCTGGAGAGTTAAAGGAGTCTGCGTAAGTAGCAGGTGGAGATAAAAAGAAGAGAACGTGAGGAAGTTATGGGGGGAGACAAAAAAACGTGGACGACAGCTGAATACTCCACATACATACATAGAAGACACATTAGTTGCTGGGGAGGAGATGGAAGTAACGTGAGCTGATGATGGGAGTAAAGTGTTAAGAGGGGGCTACAAGAGAAGATGAGTAGCGTTAAAAAGAGGAGTGTGTGCGTTATCAAGGGAGAGCTCCTTCATGACTGACGCTACACACTTTCAACACAGCAGAGAGAGAGGAGAAAAGAAGACGTGGAGGCAGTGTGGATGTGTGAGAAGAGAAGAGAGTATGTGCTGGTGAGGAGAGGAAAAACGTTGAGATGGTGGAGACCAAAGTAGACGCTAGCAGCAGGAGAAGGACATCAACGTGAACCAGCTGGAGAAGACTTGAAGCAGCTGGAAGGGAGATCACGTTAGTAGCTACGAGGGAGATGGGAGTGAGTCTTGCGTGAAGAGGGACCAGCTAGAGAGGGAAAAACGTTCTCACCAACCATTGTGACACATCTTGGAATAAAAAGAGCTGGTGCGTGAAGGAGACCAAGACTTTGAAGCTGCTGGAAGTTAGAGCAGAAGGACGTGAGCTAGATGTCTATGGAGAGGGGAAGACGTTGAGCTGTTGGAGACTTCCTCCACTAACGATAGAAGCAGCTGGTGGCAAACTCATCTTGAAGCAGCCACATCGAAGCACTTGGTGGCAAGGAATGTTGAGCTGGTGGACTGACTAACGTGGAAGCTCTCAAGGTTCTACACTCATTCACGTTGAAGGAAGCAGGAGGTGGCTTGAGCAACAGAGGAAGCAGCTGCTGGCTTTGAAACGTTAGCTGAGGATGAACTTGACACCATTCAAAAGGCTCCTTTCAAAACGTGGAGGCTGGAAGTGAACAACGTAGGCTGAAAATAAAAGAAGAGTAGGCGGAACCAAATCGTGAACTGCTGGTGGATAGATAAACGTTGAAGCAAGCTGGTGATTTGAGAACAAACCAGCTGAAGGACTCAAGCCTTGAAGTATCTGGTGGGAAGAGCAACAACCGAAGAAGACACTCAAAAATCACGCAAGGCAGCAAGAGGAGGAGAGGACGTGCATGAGTTAAATGAGACAACTTATTTGTCACATCAGCTACAGTAATCAAAAGAGGGGGTGTTTTAATTTATTTGTTTAATTTATTTTAATTCCGTATTTATTTTAATTGTGTGAATTTAATTAATGCAAACATATATTATGACCATGATTTATGTTTCATTAATAAATATGTGTGAGTAAGTTTTTCTTTTCGGTTAAGGTTAAGATTGATATTGGATTAGGATAATTTTTGTGGTATT
>JAOTIZ010000002.1:8286603-8315294 GCA_027123425.1 Erythroxylum panamense | reverse complement strand
GACAAGCTCCCCCTAGTGTTTGTAGATGGCTTGATCATGATTTAATAGGGGTCTCTTATGTTAGGTAGTGTTCTGCTATTGTGAGCACTACTCATTTTATCGTACCAAAAAAAAACAAAGATATATCAAAAATATATAATTTACAAATTATTATATATTATTTTATGCATCTAAAAATTTGATAATTGGTAGTTAAATAATAATGTTTAGGCGAGTCTTATCTTAAAGACAACAACGCGGTAATGTTCCACCGGACCTCTTAACACAGTAACATGTATGTTTACGAAAAGATGATTAAGGAAATGATTGGAGTCTTAGTCTTAAACTTAGTTAAAGAGATACCACTCCTTTTCCAATTTTAATGTAAAATATATAAAGTAAGTCCAGCGGATTAGAACGATGTTTTCCACGAGCAAAGTCGACTCGAAAGTGACCAAAATATGCTCATATATCCACCAAGGAAAAGGAAAGAAAAAGGACCGCACGTAGGGTTTACGAAAGATTCTAATGAGCTGGTAGAAATGACGTAGAGCTTTATCCTCGGAATATTGCAGTCGATAGAATATTTTACGTGGTTGGCCATGTTTTTGGTACTAGATTGGGGGAATAATAGACCCATTTTGGGTTTTAAATTTACAGATGCTAGTGGGATCCAACTTAGAGATGAGATTTAGACTCCGGCTAGGTTAACCAAGCTTCGTACTGAGTTGAGGCCGAGGCTGTTCAAACTCGATCTAACTCGAGGCCCGATATGTAAAACAAAAATGACATTATTTTTAAGAAAATAATATTATTTTATCAATTTATAATTTTAAAAAATAAAAAATAAGTCAGGTCTAATCGAGTCAGGCTTGAGTTCTAGCCCTTTTGCCTCAAATCCGGTCAAGCCTAGGTTAGGCCCAAATCCAGCTCATTGTCATCCCTAATCAAACTTAAGTTCGACTCAATATAAAATTCATTATTTAAATTTAATTACTTTAAACTTTGAGTTTGATATTAATTTTTAAAAATAAATTAGTTTAAATAATTTGATTAGATTTAGGTCAAGCATTTTATAAGTTAAGGAATCGGTTGAACAAGACCTAAATCGTATTTGATTAGAAAATAATATTATTCATATTTAAAAATTTTAAGAGTGAAAGTGAGTCTTAAAATAATTGATAAAGTTATCTCTCTGTAAATGTAAGATTGCAAGTTCAAGTTGTGAAAATAGCCTATTTGTAAAAATACAAAAAGAATGTTACGGGCATTATGACACTCATTAGATCCCGGCAAAGCAAAAAGATCTTTTTCATTGAGCACGTTAACTTTGTCATTTAAAATTTATATAAGAGATTACTTATATTATATATTAATGTTAATATGTTAAAATGTATTGCCAAAGTTCAATATATTAAGAGTTAGCTCGTGAATATAAAACAATGACAATGTCTAATAAATTATTTTTAGAAAATAATATTTTGTTTGATAAAAATTACAAAGCAAAAGTTTACCAATTACTTTAGTCTTTAATAAAATAAAAAGACTAGACGTTAATTACAACGGACCTATTCGAAATTGAGTCTCTTATGATCTTAATTTAAAGCAAAATTGAAAATACCTTTTAATTTTTTGAGTTTAATTATACTATTTTATTATTAATAGTTAATTCTTAATTTTTAAAATTAAATACAAAATAATTTTTATTTATATAAAAATTAATTAATATATTTAAAAATTATAAAAGATTATTTAAATTCTTAATAACTTTAAGTATATATGCTTTGAAAATGTATTACTAGGTTTTAATATGTTAAAGAGTTAATTTATGAATATTTAATGATTACAACATCCAATAAATATTAACAATCTAAGACTATATTTAGTTGGACGTAAGGTATTTAATGAAATGAATTAGAAAATAATGAAATTGAATGATTTACAATGAAATGAAATGTAAATGTATGTAATATTAGAAAATTGTTGTTTAAGAGAGATGAAAATATTCATAATATAAGATATTGAAATGTTGCTTGGAAGATCAATGAAAGGAAATATAATGTATGTCTAATAATAATAAATGACTATTATACTTTTGATAGAATAAAACATACTGTCTACTACTTGTTATTAGAGTTGAGGGTATAATTAGTATTATAAAAAAATTATTGAAGGTATATTAGGTAGTATATATTTATCATTTTATATTCTATCCTAAACCTTCAAATCGGAAATAACCAATTTTTACTGTTTATGATAGAATATGATGTAATATAAAACTCTCACTTTTCATCATATTTCATTCCATTTTATTTCATTACTAATCGACTTATCAAACATAGCCTAAAAGCACATTTGGATCTAGTCAAATTCAAAAGTCATAAATAATGTATTTTTGTTTATAAATACAATAACATCATTTTAAATATAATTAGGGTTTGACATCAAATTTGAATTTAGCTAAAATTTTAATTAAATCAAATTAAATTCCTTGACCCATATTGGACCCAAGTTAGATTTCTACCCTATTAGCTCTGTTGGCACGAAATTTAGGGGATGCTTAGTTCACATAAAGTAATTGGAATATGAATAAGAATGAATATAGTAAGGAATGAGAATAAAATATAACCAATAATAAATCTCATTCCAAATGAATAGAGTATTGCTGAAAATAGGAGAATGAAAGTGTTACCTCTGTAGATATCAAATGTGAGTTTTGATTCCCATACCCATATCTTTTTTTCTCATTAGATCAAAAGCCTTGGATTATACTTATATTACTTCAAAGACTATTATATATTTGTATGTATGTACAAGTACGTTAAGTTACAAGTACTAAATATGTTATTGGAAAAAACTTTTCTATTATGTAGAAATAAGGTTACATGGATCAACTTTGTACCTAAACATAAAATGAAAAAAAAAAGCCAAATGTGACCTCCCAGTCATTTATGCTTTTGAGAAACCGCTTCTTATTTTGGGAGGCTTTTGGGAAGGTTATCAATCACGAATTACAATAGAGCAGTTTTTGAATGTCTCTGTGGTGGGCTGAATTGGTGAAATGACATAATAAATTAAAATTATTCAATGGGTTCTCCTGAAAGAATTTGGCAGTAATCTAAACATTTATCTATCTAGCTATGAGGTAAATCAGCAATTATTCCTCTGATATGAAGATAACTATGCATTATTTTTGTACCAATGGTAGCTAGGAATGTCAATGGGCATGGTTAGGCTAAGCCCGAGCTAGACTGCAAGCCAGGGTGGCCCGACCATATTTTTAAAAGAAAAACGTAAAAAACATTGTCGTTTTTGAAGTAACGACCGGGCCACAGGTTGGGTCAGGTCAGGCCATGCTCGGCTAGTGGCTTGATAGGGCTGTTCCCAAAATTGGGCTGGATGGGCCGGCCCAAATTTGATATCCATAGTGGCAGCTTATCCCAAAAGCCCACATTTTAGTTGAATTTTTATTGGGAATTATTGTTGTTGATTTAGTTCTAAGAATGAGTCAGTCTCAATTGGGCCTACTAAAGAGGTCCAATACATAATCACAATACTGTGGCGCTAGATTTTTCTCGACTATAAATACCGTGTAAGGTTCTTCGTTCTCTTTCATTTTGAAATCCGCTTCCCGCTCTTCTTCTCTTCTCAGACCATAAACATTTTAGAAGAAAAGGAGTCTCTCTTCTTTCTTAGAAAAAGGAAAACCCTGGATCTTCCCTATTCTAGCAATTTCATAGCTGGTTTATGAGCAAAAGGAGAGTCAGCGACGGTCGTTATACTCCAAAATACAGAGCTGAAGAGGTATGTCTTAGCTGATAAGAACTCATTGGTACTATGGAACATTTAATACATCTGATGCTTGATAGTTTTTCGTTTACTTGATTATCTGTGAAGATTCTTGAGATTTTGCAAACTAGTTTGATTCACGTATACATATGTTTCTTTTGTGAGAATCAGGAATTGGCTTATGAGAATTAACTGTTACTAGTAAACATGTAAAAGAGCTTATGCGTTCCTTAGATTTTCTTTTACTTACATTATTATAGAAGATCAATGTGGAAACTGGTGTGATTAGAAATATACGATTTCGGTACAGTTCTTGAACTAGGATGTATTTCACTCAGATCTCCCTTTAATCTTTTGCCGAAAATGAGATCATGTTGATAGGTCATAGGTGATTATTACATGGTTTTCTATTTTACTTTCGACCTCTCACCTCTGTTTTTGATAATATGAGAATCAGGATCTTTAATCTTACGATTACGATCTCTTTCTAAGTTAGATCTTGTCATGCGAAAAGACAGACATGCTAAGATATATGTAGTCGTTATCTGTCTATCAACTATGCACAGACTATCGATTAAACAGTAGGAAATGTAGAGAGAGAAAGCTAGCGTGAGAAAGATTACAGAAACAGGAGATAACAGAGAAGTTTGAGAACTCAGCGAAAATTGAGATTTCAATTAATGAAAAAAAATGAGTTACATCTTCTGTAATCAATTACAAATTTATAGCTGAATTCTAACTGTCATTTAACAACTAACTCAACTGACTTTTCTTGATTTCTTTAAAACGATTCTTTATTCTTTACGCCAACTGCTTCTTTATTCTTTACGTTGCTACATGACTGTGTATGAACCCTGCTCTTGTCGGAATTTCTGAGACACTGCTACTACATACAGTAAGCGATTCTGAACTTCCCCTTCTAATGCCCTACGCCAGACTTGTTACTTCTGACTTCACTTGTAGAATTAGTATACAACAATGATATGGTATACAAACGTGAAGTTAGACAAGACTTGAAGGAAAGACTTTTGATAAGTTAAAGAGTATGATCGTTTTAAAGCTTCTTTTGTGTGCAAGCAAGAAAGGTTAGAAAATTTAAAGCTTCCTTTGTGTGCAAGCAAGAAAGGTTAGAAAATTTAAAGCTTCCTTTGTGTGCAAGCAAGAATGATTAGAAAAGTTAGTCCTACCATTATATTGCAACCTCATACTTCAGTTTTAGATGCTGAGTTTTCAACTCTCGCAGTTAATTCTATACGCCAAGTCACGCTGAATTGACTTTAAGAAGCTAAAAGACACATTGCTGTTAAATTTCTTCTCTGCTGTTTTATGATCCACCTTGAAATCATTGCTCCAGCTGAATCATCAACAAAAACTGAAGGAAAAAAAATGGAAAGTTGACATAAAAAATTAATAAGGAAACTCCTGTTGAACTCTTTGCTTCAACCTAATGGTAATGCTCTAGATCTAGAGTGCTTTTACAATATCTTTCTTCCTCAACAACTTTCTTCAGCAACCATGTGTTTCTCTTCAGGAACATGAAAAATATGTGACAAGTGGAAGAAGTGAGAAAGTTCATCCCGAAATCGTACTTGGAATCAAACATCAACACCAAACTCGGATATTGTCTGGCCAACCCTCTTGAGCATCTGGTTTCCAGGAGGCTTATGATATTGATGCAAAGGAGTGGAATTGGTGTCTAGATAATGGAGGATAATGACCGTAACAACAGAAGAAACGAACATTGGTATTGGGCCAAAAAACCACAGTAACAAGTTGAGAGCAAAATATAATGCTCTAAGTCCAAGTGACCAAAAATCACTACCTCTTATGATTGCAACCTCCACATTTTTCACAGGTATGTCACTGTCTGGTATACTGAATAGATAATTTGCATGAACAAAATGCCTTGCTGATTGAACAAAGCATGAAAATGCCAAGAGGAAGCATATGAGGAGGCTTATGTACTTCAAGGAGATGGTGGATGGCCTTGTGTCTCCATAGATCAGTTCACTTTCGAAAACATTGCCAGAAGATCCTCCTAGCCAGGCTCCTATTATAGAGCTGAGAGTTAAAGAGATAGAAGCTAAGAAAGTTGCCGCAGAAGTATTGGAGGCTATCACATTTAGGGCCATCTCTACATCAGTTTTATCTGCCTGCCATACCAAGCAATAATTTAGAGATTCTAATCAAACTTTTTCCAGAAAAGAAAACAAAAGAGATGATCAATCACAAACCTGCATAATTCTCTCAACCCAAGCTCTTTTGTCGTTGTTTTCAAAGCCAAGAACTGTGGTGTGAGGAAAGTTAAGGTATCTGTATAAAAGATAGAGATGGTAAAGGAACAAAATCAACAATCCAGAAGGGACCAAGAACAGATCAAGGTACTCCTTCTGAAAAGCCATGCCTTCCCTCAGAATCCTTACCTCTACCTTTAAGAAAATTTGTAGTCCTGTGTAAAAATATATATTTAGCTTTATGTGATTCGCAGATATTGACTTTTATAAGCCTGCATTGACTAAGTAAGTTTCTTCCACTAGGATGCCAAGGCAACTTGCAACTTGTTTATTTCTTATTAAAATGGAAATACATGAGAAGTAGAGAATAATTATTGAACTTCTTTCGAACCCAAAAGAGCTAAAGCTAAGAATGGAACAGAAGTGCTTCAATTCTCTGGTTTCTAGTGGTGCTGACTGCTGACATTGTCTGTCCTTTTCAGGAGATCATATAGCTTTTTTCCCCCCCAATTGCAACAACAATAGAGAGGCTTTAAACAGAATTGTTCAGAGACGATCTTATCTTAATTGTTGCTTGATGGACTCTAATAAATCACATTCACAGTTGCTTTAGAGCTTTCTCTCTTGTCGTGAAAGCAAAGGCGATTTGCTATCTATTAATTCTATTATACATTGCCGGTTTCTTGGGTATGACCCAAAACTTACGTTGACTTCGATTCATAATTGTAAAACACTGCCAGTTAGTTCTCACTCTCTAAATGTATCATAACCAAGTGCACATGAACTACGCTTTTCATGCCACCATTTGAGGTATACTTAACTCTGAAAAAAAAAAAAAGAAGAAGAAACATAAAAAAGAGATAATTGGTGTACTTTTATTCCAACTCTTAACTCTGGTGTGGAAATGTAAATATGCGAAATGTTGACAATTATAAAGATTTGCCTCCCCAGGGTTGATTTTTCAATAGCCAAAGCTGTCTTCGCCAAATGCTGTCTTACCCTTGCAGCCATTTGGCTGACAGTAGTTGGTGTGCAATTTAACTGTATAAATGTCATGATAATAGAGGATCACCACCATTAGAATGGAGGAAACAAACATGGGTATGGGACCAAAAAACCACAGGATGATATTAAGAGCAAAATAAAGAGCTCTAAGCCCATACGACCAAAAGTTACTGCCTCTTGTAACAGCAAACTGAATTTCTTTCACTAGCTTTTTGTTTTCAGTTGAGCTAATCAAGTAATTTGCATGGACTAAATGTCTTGCTGCTTGGACAAAGCCTGAAAAAGCAAGAAGAAAACAGATGAGGAGGCATATGTTCTTGATGAATGTAGTGTATGGTCGCGTGTCACCATAGACTCTTTGGATTTGAAGGACTGAGCTGGATGAAGTACTACCAAGCCAAGTTCCAATAACCGAGCTGAGAGTCAAAGAGATTGTAGCCAAGTAAGTCGCCGCAGATGTGTTGCTTGAGATAACACTGACCGCTCTGTCTAGATCTTTTTCACGGTCACCACCCTGCAGACACCAACTAAGGAGTCAGAAGTTGAATTCAAGACTATGCTTTGGAGAAACAATGTCAAAGAAGAAGATAATAGAGAAGGAGGGTCTAGCCTCAACAACACTTCGAACCCAATCCGTTTTGTCCTGGTTTTCTCGGCCAATGATTGTACTGCGAGGATTATTCAGGTTTCTATAGAGAAGGAAGACATGATAAGCAAACATGACAAATAACCCCATCGGAACCAAGATCAAATCCAGGTACTCCTTGTGAAATTTTAAGTGAAACATTTTCTCAGTAACGCGAAGCGTGTTTCTGAGGTTTTCCTCCTTCAGCTTGTCCTTTCATCGGGTTTATATGCAGAAAGCACATACAATCTTTTAATTTTCTCGTTCATATTGCAGTGTGGCGCTCCAATCTTCAGAGCACAAAAGCATATTCTGACAACAAACCTTTGACTTAATCATAAATTTAGTCAGGAAAATCAATTTGCAGCCCAGGAAACAAAAGAGTTAGCTAGACACACGCAAACAGATTGGTGGACATAAAATAAAACAGAGGAATTAAGCAAAACGACTATCTAACTGGCTGCACATCGAGTAGTTCAGGACCAATCACAGCAATAGCAGTACCAATAAACTAACCAGATATAGTTTTTGATTTTTTTTTTGTCTAGTACCTTAACACTGGCATTTGCTAAAGGACACCTACCGAAAGCATGTGTAAGCATTACATAAGATCCATTTCTGACCAATGTGTCTACCAAGGGTTTTCCTGCTTAACTTGCTCCTTGTAAGCAAACTAATCTGATACGGCATACTTGTAGTCAATGAACTGCAAGTATAAGAAGCTTAAAGGCCAAGAAGCAGAAAAAAAAAAAAAGAAATCAGTAAATGCTAAGATCAGATACAGGTGGCTCCATTAGTTGTATTCTCAAAAGTTAACGTAATTAGTATATAAGGCTTTCTACTATTGCGGAAATCTGGGGAAGGTCATCGCAGTGTTATCCTTATATTTTTACAAAAAAGTTGATTCGAACATATATTCTTCTGATCACAAAGTTGTATTCTCAACATTATGCTAAATAACAAAGCACTTTTTATTCATACAGATTTATTTATGTTTCCCAGGATGCGTCATGATTATGAAGCTGAGAGTACAATAATCACTGGAAACTAGTTGGCATATGAACTGAAAAAAGTGGTAAGATCTGATTAAACTATGACCACTCTAGGGATAAACCTCAATGATAGAATACAATCCAGGTGTTTCCCTTATTTTGTGCTCACGAAATCCGGCCTCCAGGAAGATCTTTTCCCACTCATTCTTGTTCCTTTCTCTTCCTGTGGTTGCAAGCATCATTTCCATGTCAACAAAGAGCCTCGTTTTGTTAAGCTCTTGCTCATCTTTCTTGTCACTGATCAAAATTTCTATAAGGATCACCTTTCCTCCATCTTTGCTTTGAATAGCTCTTTTACATTGCTTCATAATCTTTATGCAACATTCATCATTCCAGTTGTGCAGAACAGACTGTAATAATTATCCAGATCACTAGTCAAGAAACAATCTAATAAATAGACAAATCACTGATAAAGTTTTAAGCTGCATATATGAAGATGATCACGTCCATTAGTTAACTAGATGAATCAGAGAAAACGAAGTAGCAGAGAATGGTATAAAAGTGCAGACCTTCATAACTATTGCGTCTGCTGAAGGGATGAACTTAAACATGTCTCCTCCAACAAATTTCAAGTTCTTGGTCTCCGGCAAGTTTTTAACAACTTGTGGAAGATCCAAGACTGTGCATTCGATTTGAGGGCATGCTTCACAAATTGTACGAGCAAGCGTTCCTGTGCCACCCCCTACATCAACCAAAGAAGTTAACGTGTTGAAAATATCCACATGTTGTAGAACAATCAAGCTCGCAAATCGAGAATCACAGGCTATTTCTTTCTTCATTGATATAATAAACTGGTGATTCTCCTCCAAGTGGTCCCAACAACTGCTTCCGTGGAAAGACTCAAATGGTGTGAGATCAGTTCCTTGGAACCAGTCGCCGAGTGAAAACCACGGGGTAACCAACGAAGGGTTCAGCAGAGCCAGAACAGTTGATGACAAGCAGGTGGAGCTATCTTCCAGCAGAAGCCTAGAGGAATTTGTGAGAACATAACGTTCTTCTTCTTCATGATGATGATCCTCATGGATACTAGAGGTAGCAAAGAGACCACAGTGCACCAATACGCGCATAAGGCGTCGCAAGGAATCTGCTTTTGTTGAAGGGATGTTAAGCGCCGAAACCAACTCTTGA
This sequence comes from Erythroxylum panamense, assembly GCA_027123425.1. NCBI lineage: Eukaryota > Viridiplantae > Streptophyta > Magnoliopsida > Malpighiales > Erythroxylaceae > Erythroxylum > Erythroxylum panamense. The sequence continues at coordinate 8,305,482 of JAOTIZ010000002.1, read as the reverse complement.
AGGCTAATTGGTTTTCCATGTTTGTTGATTATGTCAGGTATGCCTAGCTCAACGCCAGATTTCAGACACATGGATTGTATAAAGGAGTACATGTGTTTGTAGATGTGAGATTGAGCTTGAAAGCACTCACTAACTTCACTACCATGAGCCAAATCCATAATTACCTCGCAGTTTCCAATTCCTTGCTAGTTTCTCATAACAACACTTTTATCATCGTTTGATGCTGTTTGCGTTTCCTTCTTTTACGCAAGCATTTCCTATATTAAATCAATTTTTATAAATTATAGTAAATTGAAATCTAAGACATACTTTTATTTAATTTTATTGCTAGAGTGCCTTGTTGATAGAGATACTAATAGGCTATCATTTGATGCGTCAATTTGGGTCAATTGTGTAGTGCTTTAGGATATATATTTGCTAAGTTATTGATTTTATATTATATTTAGATGTAGAAGTTGTTTTGAAAAAAGGAAGGCAAAAATGACTAAAACGAAAAAGACATCGAAACCATTGGTTTAATGTGTTTTGACACACATGAAGAGACGAAAAACTATGCAACCTCCACCGAAAACTCACGCAGTCCCACTTGGCTTCAGCCTCCCTTGACAACCACGCATGCATATCCTTTTATTCATGCAACATCCCAACTTAAATCCTTCACGCCACTCTAAAGAATCGGTCTTCATTTTTGACTGCCGCTCCACGCCAACAATGCAGCAGCTTGCCTTCATGCCACTTCTACTCACCAAGGCCTTGCAAGACTATGGTAAACAATAGAAAAGGGGAACTTGAGAGGAAACTCTCGTTTTTGTATATATAAAAACAAGTGTCACTGTACATGCCTTTTATACAAAATGGTGAAGAAGAAAACAAAAGACACTGTACTGCAGAAAAGAAAAACAACAGAGGAAATCGTAACTAACTGTCCTTTCTGTGCATATTGTGCGTGATTGTTGTGGCATTGCGTTTTGTGTCATTTGGCTGCTGTGTCAGAGGACGTTGTTTCGGTGAGTGTTCCGACAGGCCTCCAATTACGCATAACAACATAGCCTCCAAAGTAAGACAAAACACTCTCCACTAATCCATGCACAAAACCTTCATCCATTCACCATACACTCTCCAGCAATCACGGTAGCGACCACTCAAACACAACCCTCCATCAATGTAACTTCTACCATTTATCAATATATAGCCTCCATTCATTAAAAAAAGAAAAAGAGCCCTCACCAGTAGCAACCACGTACCCTCCCTCCACCGAAACAACTCACTCTTCACAACAACACTCCATTCACGCACAAACATAGCCTCCAAAACCCTCCATTTACTCACCAAGGTGGTAGCCTTCATTCAGCACTAACGCACGCACCCTCACTGCCTTCACGCTAGCACAACACAGTAGCCCCCACTAAAGCAAGACAACCTCACCAGTCCATCAGATTTTCACGCAACCTTCGTTCATTCACCCAACAACGCAGCTCCCTCCAGCACGCATAACAATGCCCCACTCCATTACACTCTCATGTAACAGACTTCACACATCAAAGAAGCAGCATCCAACTCAAGCACGTCGTCCACATTCACTACTCAAGAACATAGCCTCCAAAAGAAAACTGTGCAGACACTACCAAGAGCAAAACACTCAACCTACATCTAAATACAACGCAGCCTCCATGTTCTTCATTTATATTTGATTCCCTCATGAATTTATCTAGGGTTTATGTTTTTAGATTGCTTGATATGATGATTTGTAGCTGAAATCTTAATTTCTCTTAGGGATTTGATATTTTGGTGATGCTTTGACATTGAACATTGTTGGAATTCATGACTAAAAATTTACATACTTGTTAATTTTCCTTGGATTTAATTGTTCTTACTTTGGGAAGTTTGTTTGGTATAAATTCAGCTTTGAAAAAGGGAGTTTTTTTTTTCTAGAAGATTGAAATAAAATTCAGCTAGATTTTCTTGTGAGTTGGGAGACCCAAGAAACCTAGAAGGTGAAATTAGAAGGTTTGAGTTGGAACTTAAGAAATTCTACGAAAAACTTGAGTAAGAGATTACCGAGTAATATCTAGAGTGGATAGATTAATTCACCTTTGGTAGAAGGGGACTAATTACTCTTAAAAATTCACTTACAAGGTTAGGATTTTTCATTTATGGAGGGTAGTTATGTCTTTATTAAGGTTAGCAAAATATCATTCCCTAAGAGAAGTCATTCCCTATTGAAGTTAATATCTTTAATCAGTCAATTGTTGCACTCTTTTCTTAATTAGTTATTGCATAAATTTGTCATATTCATAGTTATTTTGGTTGCATCGAATTGTGTAACTGCTTAGAAATTTCCTTGAGTTTTTAATAATTCATTAAATTGCTTTTGATTTCCCAAAATTTCATTAAACCCAATTTCAAACACTGTCCGCTAGCATAGATTTGAACTTTCTCATAATCCCTGTGGACATGACTCGGTTCTTACCAATTTATTACTCACTTCAACAATCATGCACTTGCAGTTTACGAACAAATTTCTGGCACCATTGCTGGGGATTAATGCTTGAAGGTTTGTTTCTATAACTAGTTTGATATTTACTTGTTGGTTTTCTTTTTATCCCTAGAGTAACTTATTTTTTTCTTTTTGCATTTTTATTTTTGTGTGCAGCTTGTGTGTAAAAGGATTGAATGTCACAAACTACTAGAGGGCAAGAAAGATAGTTTGACCTAGAGTTGGAAAGAACAGTAAAATCAATTTGTCGGCAAAAGAAAATTGATAATCAAGCAGAAGAACTTTAGAGAATTCAAAGAGCGAGGGATGAAATGGCTCAAAGATTAGCTCAGTTAGAGGCCAGACTTGGTGTAACTAATTTGATTAGAGGAAATGGAAGAGGAGATAATAGAAATGAACAAGAACAGTTATAACAACATCCTATTAGGGAATACTACTTCCAGCCTACAGTGGTAGACAATTATCAAGGTATTCAAAAGCCTAATGTTCATGCTCATAATTTTCATATTTTGCTAGGACTCATCAATTTGGTTTAAACAAATTAGTTTGGAGGAGCACCAATGGAGGATCCAAATGATCATCTTGCAAGCTTCCATGAATTATGTGACACTATCAAGATTGAAGGGGCCACGTAAGATGACATTAGGCTCACTTTGTTCCCATTCTCTCTCTGGGACAAAACAAAGAATTGGCTTCACTCAATTTCTGCTGATAGAACGCGAACTTGGCAGGAGATGACACAACAATTCTTGATTAAAATTTTCCTGCGAAGTTAAGAGCTGAGATTAGTACATTTAGACAGCATGACTTGGAACTATTGCATCAGGCTTAGGAGAGGTATGAAGATCTTTTAAGAAAGTGTCCACATCATGGATACCAAGACTGGGTACAAGTGGAAATGTTCTACAACGAGTTGAATGGCCAGACTCGAACCATTGTAGATGCAGTACCAGGTGGTACTCTGATGAGATAAATATCTTAAGAAGCAAGTGCAATGCTAGAAGATATGGCTTCAAATAGTTACTAGTGGCCCTCCGAGAGAACTAACGGAAAGAGAAGAATTTTAGAAGTAGACCAAGTGACTTAGTTATCTGCTCAACTGGTAGCCCTATCAAATCAATTTTCAAAATTCATGTCAAAGGAAAGACAGAATGAGCAGGTGGAAGCTACTAGTCAATCTTTCTACACTAATGATGAGGGAGTGGAACAAGCTCAGTTTGTTAACCAAAGGAACTTGGAATTTAAGTCACAACCAATGGGAAATCAATATAGTGAAGGCTACAACTCTAAGGAGCAATATAACTATGGTATTCAAAGGAACATGCCCCACCCTCCTAGATATGGACCACCATCAGTGGAATGGAGACCCTCCTTGGAAGAAATGATTGGCACTTTTGTAACTGAGATAAGAAACCGTTTTCATAAGAATGAGAAGGAGATGGATGAGCTAAAGATGCAAGTAACCAGTATTGGGACTTTAGTGAAGGGTTTGGAAGTTTAGTTGGGACAACTTGCAAATGCTGTTGGGAATTTAAATCAGATGATATTTCCAAGTAATACTAAAACTAAACCAAGAGAGCAGTGTAAGGCCATCATTCTGCGAAGTGAAAAAAAATTGGAAGAGGTGAAACCTAAAATAAAAAGCTCCATTCAGTCCAATGATAACGAAGGAAAGAATACTTGTGAAGAAGTAAGTGCACCTACATAAGTTGAGAAGGAAGTTAGTTCGGAGAAGAAACTAGAACTGTAAGCAAAAATCATCCACAAGCTGCCATATCCTTAAATATTTCAACGGAAGAAAATCAATGATCAATTTGCAAAATTCCTCGAAGTCTTTAAGAAACTTGAGATCAACATTTCCTTGATTGAAGCTATTAAGAAAGAACCAAATTATACAAATTCATCAAGGACATTGTTACCAAAAAGAGGAGATTTGGAGATTATGAGATAGTATTGATGACCGAGGAGTGTAGTGCAGTCTTGCAAAGAAAGTTACCACAGAACTGAAAGATCTAGGAAGCTTCACAATTCCGTGTGAGATCGGCAACACATATTTTGGTAAAGTGCTTTGTGATTTAGGGGCAAGCATAAATCTCATGCCTCTTTGCATTTTCCAAAAGTTGGGATTACGAGAAGTGAAGTCATCAACAATTTGCATCCAACTAGCCAACCGTTCTCTCACCTATCCTCGAGGTATTGTAGAAGATGTTCTTATTTGTGTTGACAAATTTATTCTCCTTGCAGACTTTGTGGTACTTAATATGGAAGAAGATAAGGAGATCCCGATCATACTTGGGAGACCATTCTTGGCTACCGAAGGAGCAGTGATTGATGTGCAACAAAGGGAACTAACCTTGCAGGTAAATGACGGGACGATGAGCTTCAACATATACAGATCGCTCAAACATCCAAGTGATATACCGACTTGCAACCAAGTGGATGTCATATCCTCTTGTGTGGTAACATCTTTTCCTACCCTTATATCTAAAGACCCATTATTGACATGTTTGGAAGGTATGTTTAGAAAAGACACTATGGATGATGATGATGATGCTTGTTTTATGATTGTATTGGATTCGTTTGAATGCTTGAACAATTTTGATTAACTCGAGGCTTTGTTTTGTGTGACTAATGCTGATGTTATTGGTGATGTGAAAGATGTGCACTCATCGATTGATTTGAAACCCTTCCCTAAAAATTTGAAATATGCATTCTTAGGTGCTAATCAGAGTTTTTTTGTCATTATTTCATCTTCATTGACTCATTTAGAGAAGAAGAAAAATTGCTTAGGGTGTTAAGGGAGTTAAAAAATTCATTGGGTTGGTCAATTTCAAACATTAAGAGAATTAGTCCTTCTATTGTAATGCATAAAATTCTGATGGAGGAGTCATTCACCCCTAGCATTGAATCCTAAAGAAGATTGAACCCAACAATGAAGGAAGTGGTTAGGAACGAAATTCAGAAGTGGCTTAAGGATGGAATCATTTACCCAATTTTTGATAATTCATGGGTTAGTCCTACTCAGGTTGTTCCTAAACAAGGTGGATTCACTGTAGTTAAAGATGATAACAATGAGACCATTTCTACTAGGACAATCGCTGGCTGGAGGGTTTGCATGGATTATAGAAAGTTGAACAAAGCGACTAGGAAGGACCATTTTTCATTTCCATTCATAAATTAGATGTTGGATAGACTTGCTGGAAATGCATTTATTATTTTCTAGATGGGTACTCGGGATATAACCAAATAGCCATAGCACCTGAAGATCAAGAAAAGACCACATTTACTTGTCCTTTTGGCAAATTTGAATTTAGACGCATGCCTTTTGGTCTTTACAAAGCTCCTGCTACATTTCAACGTTGCATGATCACTATATTTTCTTATATGGTTAAGAATTTCATGGAAGTTTTTATGGATGATTTTTCTGTTTTTGGTGATTCATTTGATAAGTGCTTACATAATATGCTTCTAGTGTTGAAAAGATGTCAGGATACCAACTTGGTACTCAATTGGGAGAAATGTCATTTTATGGTGAGCGAAGGAATTGCGTTGGGTCACAAATTGTCTGCCTATGCCATTGAAGTAGATCAAGCCAAAACAACAACCGTTGACAAGCTTCCTTCACCGAAAAATGTAAAGGGTATTTGTAGTTTCTTTGGACATGCAAGGTTTTACCGAAGATTTATCAAAGACTTCTCTAAGATCACCAAACTCCTTTATAAGCTGTTGGAAAAGGATGTGAAATTTGAGTTCAATGAGAAATGCTTGCAAGATTTTGAGTTGATTAAGAGAAGGTTGATTTCAGCTCCCGTGATGATCACACTTGATTGGCAACAACCGTTTGAAATTATGTGTGATGTGAGTGACTTTGCAGTGGGAGCAGCTTTAGGCCAAAGGCGAGAGAAAGTGTTCAAGGTTATCTACTACTCTAGCCAGACTTTGGATGATGCCCAGCAAAATTACACTACTACAGAGAAGGAAATGTTAGCGGTTGTGTTTGCTTTAGACAAGTTTTGGTCATATATCATTGGGTCCAAGGTCGTGGTTTTCACAGATCATGTGACAATATGATATTTGTTTGCAAAGAAAGATGCCAAACTGCGACTCATTCAATGGGTGTTGCTTTTGCAGGAGTTTGATGTGGAGATCAAGGACAAAAGGGGAACAAAAAATGAAGTTTTCGACTATTTATCTCGATTAGACATTGAGGAATCAAAGCCACCAATACCTATCTAAGAGACTTTCACAGATGAGCAGTTATTCAGAGTCAATGAAAAGCTTCCATGGTTTGTCAATGTGGTGAATTATTTAGCTACAGGTTCGATTCCTCTAGATTTAAATCCATCCCAAAAGAAAAAGTTCCTTTGTGATGCAAAAAGTTATTTATGGGATGAGTCTTTACTATTTAAGAGAGGTCCTGATCAAGTGATTCGAAGATGTATCCCAGAAGATGAAGTCCTAGCAATTTTGGAGCATTGTCATTAATCACCGTATGGAGGTCATTTTGGTCCAACAAGAATAGCAGCAAAAGTTCTTCAATTTGGTTTTTATTGGCCTACGCTCTATAAGGACAGTTATGCTTCCACTAAGACGTGTGGCCGATGTCAACAAATGGGTAATATCTCACGACGTCATGAGCTTGCTTTGACCAACATTTTTGAAGTAGAACTCTTCGATTTGTGGAGTATTGATTTCATGGGACCATTCCCCAAATCTTGCGGACAATTCTATATCCTTTTAGCAGTGGGCTATGTATCAAAATGGGTTGAAGCCATAGCTTCACCAATAAATGATGCCAAGGTTGTTCTCAAATTTCTCAAGAAAAGTATTTTTCACAAGGTTTAGCACTCCAAGGGCTATTATTAGTGATGAAGGTACCCACTTTTGCAACAAGATTCTGGGTAATCTTTTAACCAAATATGGAGTTCGACACAAGGTTGCTTTACCCTACCACCCATAGTTAAATGGCCAAGTTGAAATATCAAATCGAGAGATCAAGGACATTATTGAGAAGATGGTGAACCCTAACGGGAAAGACTGGGTTCTCAAGCTTGATGATGCCCTTTGGGCATATAGGATGGCTTTCAAAACTCCAATTGGCATGTCTCCATATCGTTTGGTTTTTGGAAAAGCTTGTCATCTTCTGGTAGAGTTGGAACACAAGGCTTATTAGGTAGTTAGGAAGTTAAATCTTGATTAGCAAAAATTGGTTAAAAATCGGTCTCTCCAATTGTGTGAATTGAAAGAATTTCGAAATGAAGCGTATGAGAACTCCAAAATCTGCAAGGAGAAGACTAAGAAATGGCATGACCAACACATCATCAGGAAATAATTTGCTCCCGGAGAGAAAGTTTTACTCTTCAACTCGAGATTAAAGCTCTTTCCAGGTAAATTGCGCTCTAGATGGTTGGGGCCTTTTGTTGTGAAGAATGTTACCCCCTATGGAGCGATTAAAGTTGAGGGAAGTGATGGAAGAACTTTCAAAGTGAATGGGATATTATGGTTAAGAGTTGAGAAACATTGCAAGCATTTCACTCAAAGACCCGTGATCAAATGGCTACGTCAAGCTATTGATGTTAAACATAGTACCTATTGGGAGGCACCCCAATCTTATCCTTTCATTCTAGTTCTTCGTTGTTTCAATTTCTTTTTATTGCTTTCATTTGAGTACCTTATTTGTTTTTTATTTTTATTTTTTTAGGAACGCAAGATTGGAGCTGTGAATTATGATTTCAAGTCACTGAGCCTTATATAATCTAGGGCGTGTTCCTGGTGAGTTACGTTCTCAATGGCATGATCCTTTCAATGTTACTGATGTATTTCCACATGGCGCTATTGAGATTTGTGACATAGGTAACAATCGAAGCCTCAAAGTTAACGGCTATCGATTGAAGCCTTTTTATGAAGGTTTCAAGGACATTCAGGCGAAGAAAGTGGCTGTGGACATACCGAACTATGGAGAATGATGCACATACAATGTTGAGCTAACGACTATAAGCGCTTAATGGGAGGCCACTTATTAGAGATAAATCAGATTTGATTTCTTCACTCTCTTCTTTTTCATTTCAATTTTTCTTGCTTTTTCTAGGTTTTGAATTCTATTTCTATTTTTTAGATTTGGTGTGAATCTTTCTTCTTGCATTTACTTTAACATTGAGGACAATGTTGTGTTTAGGTGGGGGGAGAGACTTTAGCTTGTTCTAGGTTACAATTTTTGAATTTTATGGTAGTCTAGATTTATATTTATGCTGTATTTTAAGGGGCAAATTGGGGCATCTTCTTACTCTTGCTTGAACTTGAGAAAATTTTCACGTTAATTGCATGTTTTACATTAAAAATCATAAATTTGCAAAAAAAATTCAATTTAAAAAATTGAAAATTTGAACAATATTTTCTGTTTTTCTTGCATCTTAAGTGTGTTAGCTTTCTATAGGATTCTCAATCATTGAATGAGTTCGAGTATTATGAGTGAGATTTGGATAATAACGATGAATGTATAAACTTGGTGAATGGGTTTTAATGTAACACTTGAGCTTTCTAGATAGTAGAGTGACCTTGAAAATATGTTGTATTGACTTAATAGATGACCTATGTGAGCTCTTGTGCTTTCAACATTATTCTTTGTTGTGTGCATTCTTTCAACAGTATAATTCTCTAGAACTTGCTTAATATCTTAACTTAACATGCTTGCTTGAACATGATAAAAGTTTACAATTCAAATTCTAAGTCAATGTATGATTATAGCAGTTTGTGAAAGGAATTACAGCATATTTGAATTCATTCATTACAAAAGAAGGAATAAAATGGAGCACAAAAGATTGAATGACTTAGTCTTCATTCAATACAATTAAAGCTTCAGGAAAGGTAAGTTATTATCATTATTATGTTAGATATAATTTCTTATTATTTTTTAATGATTTAATTTTATTGTTTACTAGGACTTTTAATAGAACATGTTGTTTAGTAAACCCAATTTGCATTGACAATATTGATCTTTTGGAGGATTAAGTTTTTGAGAAACCCGGTTTGATAGATAAAAGTGATTGGCATGTCATTTGGTGTAATGAATTTGAGTGATAGTAATGATGAGGCTCCTCTTAATGATAAGGATTTTGTACCAAATGAGAATTGAAATCAATACAGTTATAGCGGGTATCACCCTAGACGATTAAATGAAGTTCCAGATTTTTATTTTTCTTTTCTTTTAATTTTATTTATATTTGATGTATATATTAAATTCTATATATGCAATGTAATTGTAAATATTTTTGTTTCAAGTTTCACTTCCAGTTGGTTGTTTCCTCATGATGATCTCTTATTGTAAATTGTAATAGTTAGAGAGTTAGGGATATTTATTATTCTTTTTATTTGATTTTTTGATGTAATTATTATTTATTATATGATGAAATTATAATGTTTTAAATACTTTGTATTGTTCTTAATTTTATATTTGTATGATGATTTAATGATCTTTTTTATATTAATTATTAAAATATTTGAAAATTAATGTTAATAAAAATAAATAAATTGTTGTTATTTTAAATTTTTATTATTATGATTTTTATAGATAGGATTGATGTAAAATTATAAAGTATATAGTAAAATATACTAGTGGACTATTTTGCAAATTTTAAATAATTCAAGGATTATTTCATAAATTTAAAAAGTTACTTGAAATGACACTTAGTATTGGTCGATACCGATATAGTACCGTATCATAACTCAATTTGGTATCAATGTCGATACGGTATTCATAATATTGGAATATACACAATAGCAGAAAAATCTACCAAACAATCAAGATTCAACGAAATGTCGTACCTTAAGGCAAGCCATATGTATTATATATCAACATTACATTTGCAAGCGATACCCAAGTGAATTGTTATGCCATGTTGTCCATTTTCACATATTTGTTCATGTGGATCTTATTTTATTGAAAGTCTAAAACATACACCTAAATTACTACAATAATAATAACAATAATTCAATAAAAAGTTTGTACTAATAAAAAGGCAATCAAAGAAGAGCCTTAGTGTAGGTCAATATTGATAAAAAAAATACACTAGAACTACATTGTAAGATTATCAACAGGTAGGTAAACTACTACTTAAAGATGGTGTTTGTCTAGTCAAAGAAGGTGTGTGCATTATTAAATGATAACGTTAACTAGATAAAGAATAATATATTCAAAGAATACCTAACCCTTAAAACCTTATTCAATATTAGCTCAAATAATTCTTAACATCAAGAGAAATTTCAAAACCCCTATTACACATCAAGACACATTTCCTTAGATATTTTTAGTAAGCTCATCAATTACTACTACGAACAAAAAGGGAATCAAAGAAGAACCTTAGTAGAGGCTAATATCGATTAAAAATATGCCTGAACTACAATGTAAGATTATCAATGATTTTAAAAATGTATCAGATCAGTAAGTTAGACCATAATAAGTACAAACTAGCCTGATTCTCTGTCCGATTTGTGCTTATAACCCATGTGTGAAAAATTGGTTAGTTAAGTAAAAAACTAGCTGGTTTTTCTAAGAAAAACCACCCAATTTTCTTAAAAACTGACACGTTTTCTTGAATTTAGAATTTGTCATACGTGTGGGGCCCAACTTTACTTTTGCACACCAATCCATGCTCTGATAATTTTAACCAAAGTTGTGAATATCGTACCAGACTTGGTACCGGATTAAGTTCTGATACGGTACTGTATCGGTACCAGTCAGTACTAGATATCATTTCGGGTAATTTTTTAAATTTATGAAATAATCCCTTAAATTTTTAAAATTTGCAAAATAGTCTATTGGTATATTGTACAGTTGTATTGTATACTTTACTAGTTTATTGTTTATATCAACCTTGTTTCTAAAAATCATAATAATAAATAATAATCACAATTAATATGAAATAACAATGTTTTTTAAATATTTCACATGTAAATAATAACCATAATTAATATAAAAAAGACAATCGTCATCATACAAATATAAAATTAAGAATAATACAAAGTATTTAAAATATCACAACAATACAATTTCATCATTTTAATAAATAATAATTACCTCAAAACATCCAATAAAAAGAACAATAGATATCCTTAAACAATTTACAAAAAGAGTTTATGATGAAGAAACAATCAAATAAAAGTTAAATCTGAAACAAAAATATTTACAGTTACGTTACATATAGAGAATTTAACATAAACATCAAATACAAGTAAAATTAAAAGAAGAGGAAAAACAAAAACCTGGAACGAAATTCAGTTATCAACGGGAGGATACCCACTATAATTACACTGACCCTAGTGATCATTTGGTACAAAATCCTCATCAATAAGAGAAGTTTCATTATCATTAATTATTATTCAAATTTAATGCACCAAATGACATGTCAATGTTTTACCATCCAATATTATTTTTCAAATCATTCACATTAACCAAATTCAATTCTTCAGAAACCCAATCCGCTAAAAAATCAATATTATCAATGAAAATTGGATCAGTTGAACTACTTGTGCTATTAAGACTCATAGTAAACAATTAAATTTAATTATTAGAAAATTATAAGAAATTATATCAAAATTAATAATGATAATAATGAAAATAACATGCATGTCCCAAAGCTTTAAATTGTAAGGAATAAAAATCAAGTCATCCAACCTCTTATGCTCAAATCTATTCCTTTTCTTTGAGTAGATAAATTCAAATGTGCTCCAGTTTTGTTCACAGCATGTTACACTCACACATTTACTTAAAATCCGAATTGTAAACCTTGTCAATTTTAGAACATCATTTTCGAATTGATCCCACCAAGAAATTTTAAGTTATAAGATAACAAAAGTAGTGTTATAAACAAAATAAAGTGATAATTAGATTTCAACAAATAAGAAAAAGGAAATGACTAATACTTAGAGAAAGTTTTCCTCTTTGTCGAATAGCAATCGATATTCCAAAATCCTCATAAGATAACTTGTAAAGCTCCATTTATGAGCTTAAAAGATCTTGAATCGCGTCAATGCTAACAATTGTTGTAATAGTTAAAAGCATTCCTCTATTAACTTCAGCTTGCTTAGTAAGATCCAGTCTAAAATAGACATTAGGATTCAAAAATGTCCCAGCTGTAAACAATGGAGAAAAAGTTGTCTTTCCCTTCTCTCATTAATGATTGAAAGATATAGTGTGTATAAAGAAGGCATATGTTTCAAATTGACCTTGATTGCTTTCGTCACTCTCTCCATGGCATAAAAGATATAACCCATTGTTGGCTTTTCTTCACTATCATCCAATCGAAGAACCCTCACCAAAGGCTTTCAAACTCGGACAACAAATTGATATTGAGACCAAAATTCTCTATCTTCTAGTATAATATTACAAACCTCCACTCTAGCATTAGACCTAGCATGCTGAGATGTAATCCACTAATCACTTATAAACATTTATCTGAACTCTTTTTTCTTTGAAACAAAAGACTGAACTGATAAGAAATTTGTGACAAATCTTGTCACAGCAGGACGACATAAATTCCTACCATTGGTAAATTCCTTTCTTATCAAATTCAATAACCATGCACGATTATAAATAAACTTCGTCACTTTTTTAGCTTTCTACATAGTCTCATTAATAACAAGAAAATACCTAGGATCTCCTATATTCTCTAGTATTAGGTCAATGCAAGTGCAACACAAGGAGTCCAAAAAAATGAATTATACATATTCTGTAGCCTTTTTCCTGCCATTTTATAAGCGGAATCATTGTCAGTAATAAACTGAACAATATTTTCCGGCCCTACTTCATTCACAACTTCATCAAATATCGCAAACAAAGTCTCAGTATTTCTAATAAGGCTAGATGCATCAATAGATTTCAAAAACATAGAGTCATTTGAAGAATAAATCAAAAAATTTATAATAGGCTCTTATCTCTATTTTTCCAACCATCGTACATAATTGAACATCTATAAGTACCCCAATTCGCTCTTCTTTCAACCAAATAACTTTAAATTTCAGAAACAACACAATTCAAAAGTTTACCTCTTAAATCATCAATCGAAGGATCTTTGTATCTTAGACCATAAGAGGTTATTGCTTCTATCATAGATTGATAATAATAACATTGAGAAGCATTGAATGATGAACTTGTATCATACCACCATCTAGCTACTACCATATCGACATTGTAAGCCGCATCTCTTGATTACATTGCACTACGAATTGAAGGTTGGGCTTCAGGACATGTTTGTGGTATAAAGAAACTAGTCACCTGCCTTCTTCTCTTCCTCACATCAGATTTAGGTATTTGTTCTTGAGCCTAAGATGGAACACTACCAGTACCACTACCACCATTACCACTACCACTTCCACCTTCAACATTTCCAAAATTACCACGAAAACTAGAAAACGAACTTCCACTACCTTCTATCTCTCTCATATTAATATTCATCAAGTAATGTTTTCATCTGTCACTTCACATCATGACTTAATTTTTTATAGGGTTCCACGTCTCCTTTAACTCCAGTTAAATGTTTTTTTTAATTAGGTGATTCATCCACCTTTCAAATGCTTGTTACAAAACAAGCAAATGGTATGGTTCCTTATACAAGAAACTAATGCAACATAAGCCCAAATGGGATCATTGCATCTTCCTGAAGTAGGTTGATCAGGAGTACTTGAACTTTCTTCCATTTATCTGTATATATAAAAATAAATAACACATAATTTTAGTACACAATATGCATATCCATCTTATATAATATAACTCATTCTGTATGATTACATTGCACACAATTCAATTTCATGAAACACAATTCACTATAAGTCAAAAGCTAACAATTCAAAACATTTAACATATATAATAACACAAAACATACATCAACAATTTTCAGTTTGAACAATTTCCAACAATTTCTATTTCCAACAATCACAAAACATTCATAATTTTATTTCCATTTCCATTTTCAACAATTTCCAATTCCAACAATCATAAAACATTCATAATTCCATTTCCATTTATAACAATTTCTAACAATTTTCAATTCCAAAAATCACAAAACTTTCATAATTCCATTTCCATTTCCAATTCGAACAATCACAAAACATTTATAATTTCATATCTATTTCTATCAATTTCTAACAATTTTCAATTCCGACAATCACAAAATATTCATAATTCTATTTCCATTTAAAACAATTCCAATAATTTCCAATTCCAACAATCAACATTCATAATTCCATTTCCAACAATTTATATTACCAACAATCACAAAACATTCATAATTTCATTTCTGTTTCTAACAATTTTCAATTATAATAATCACAAAACATTCATAATTCCATTTCCATTTCCAACAATCACAAAACATTCATAATCCCATTTTCATTTCCAACAATTTCCAATTCCATTTCCAATAATCACAATACATTCATAAATTCCAATTTTCATTTCTAACAATTTTCAACAATTTCCAATTCCAACTTCCACAAAGCATTCATAATTCCATTTCTATTTTCAACAATTTCCAATTTCATTTCCAACAATTATCAACAATTTCCAATTCCATTTCCAATAATCATAATACATTCATAAACCAATTTCCATTTCTATCAATTTTTAACAATTTCCATTTCCAACTTTCATAAATCATACATAAATAATTTCCATTTCCAAAAATTTCCAACAATTGCAATTCAGAGTTTCAAATATGAAGATCAAGTTGAAAGGTATGATATGATTTACATAATTGCCAAATAATGAATGGCATATCTTATGCAATTGCACATACACATATATTTATAACATGATATTCAAGTTGAAGGATATATTCATAACATGAAGATCAAGTTGAAGGATATTGCTTCTTTGGAAATGTTTTTTTTTCTTATTTAAAGCTTTGAATCTTTTTTTCATTTCTAACAAACCATAATATTATATACACCATTTTATATTTCATTCTTAAATATATAATTTAATTTTACAATTTTTAATTTTTATTAATAAGTCTAAGTATAAATGATTGGAACCTACAATAAACAACATATTCACAATTTGAAAACAAAAAAGTTTTTTGGGATACATTTATTACATCACTATTTTCACACATTATCTATTATAAATATTTATGATACCCCACCCACACATATATATTACCAGGTTTAACATATTTTATACTCAATTAATTATTTACCCAAAACTAATACCCAAATAAGCAAAAACTATCATTAACTACAACCGAATTATTATTAATTTCCAATTGTATAATTTTATACTCAATTAATTATTTACCTTAAATCAATACCCAAATATTAAAAATAAATTACAATTTTTGATTTACAACTTACAAGTTACAAACTTACAATGTCAATGATCAATTAATGATTTAAGTTATTACAATTTTACAACTTTAATAACTTTTGTATTATCGGTTTATGTTTATGTATGTTTTAAATTTAAGTTGTTTTCAACTTCAATGTTCTCACTTTCAGAATCAATATTCAATATCTATGCATTTTATAATTTTCATTCATCCAAAAACTTATCACTTGATTACAAATCATACATAAAACAATCTTTATTCGTTATAACAGAGCAACCAAACAACCCATTCATCAGTCATAATTCACCAAACAACTCATTCATCATACATAAACCAATAAGAATAGCATCATCATGACATTCATAATTCCCATATCCAACCAAATCACAAATGACAAATCCATCATTCAACCAATTCATAACAATCATCCAATTCCAATCCAACACAATAACAAATGGCAAAACAAAATCGTGAATGTGAACATTCAACAATTCAATTCCATATCCAACCAATTCAGAATTTCATATACACTCAAATTAAAACCAACTTCCAACATCTTCCAACCAAATAACAAATCCATCATCAATTCGCAACAATCATCCAATACCAATCCAATACAATAAGCAGGAAAAATTCGAAAAAAAACACACCCAAAAACACTCTGAGTCTTCGGGTCTTTAGGTTGGTAACAAGTCAGGGGCGTCTCCGGTGGCTTCTAGTGTAGATCTGCTCGTTCTTTGGCTCTCCTCCTTCAAATCAACAATGGCAATTGGCGACGACGTGATGTAGTCTCGTCGTCCCCGTGGAGGAAGGTTGAAGACGGTGGTGTCTTCAGGGGACGCCAAGGGAGGAGCCGAGGAGGATGGCAGAAGGAGTAGCATCGCCAGAGAGGGACCAGTCAATTGGAGATGAAGAGGCGAATGGGAGAGAGAGAGAGAACTCGGTGAGACTCGGTGATAGAGAGATAGAAAAAGTGGTGAGTGAAGGTAGAAGAAGGTTCGAGACTCAGGAGAGTGGAGAAGACAAAGACGCGGGGGAGAAGGACGTGAGAAAAACTAGAAGACGACGTTGGTAAGAGTCGGTGATGAAGAGAGCGAGAGAGAAAAATCGAAGAAGGAGGAGAAGATTCGAGAGTGTTTAAGAGAATGCAAGGGGGTGAGGTTTAAGGTAAAATTATCATAAATTGCAAATTGGTCCTTAGGTTGTCTGGAAATTAGGGTTCCGGCCGGTATGTCCCGGAATTACACGTACCAGACGGTACCAAACAAAAAATGGCGATACACCAAATTTTATTGACTTTGTTTGGACATAATTCAATTTTTATGGGTCTTTAATTACTTATTTATTATATACCAATTTTATAAATTTATTACCAACTAAATCTTTGAATCTTAATTCTTTCTTTTAACCAGTTTCATATTGGAGGTATCTGACAAATAACTTATCAGTTGCTTTTAACTTATTGGCTAAAAGTTAGTTTTTTGACCATCTTAAAAGACTATTGATGTGTTTGGTCATTGGTGAATCACTTATTGATTAGCTTAGTTAACTCCAATGAGCTGATTTCTAAAAGCTTCATAAGATGAGTTTTTAGAATCAGCTGTTTGCTTAATGATAATATTGTCCTTCACTTTAATCTCTACTTTTGTTTTGCGTGTTTTTAAATATAATTTTTTTATCATACAATTATGTCGTAAAATTTAGAAGAATATAATAAAGGGGTTAATTAAACTTTCAAATCTTTATTTAATTTTATAATATCAATTTACATTTAAAAACACCATAATATTAAGTTTTTGAACACAAAGAGTCACATTAAATTAATATTTTTAGTATATAACTACTATATATTATATATGTGTCATACTATAATTATAGATATTTTTAATTTATTAAATAATAAAAAATATATATATATATATTATATGAAAATACTAATATGATGCAGCTCGCTGTATCATTTATATTAATAAGGAATTTAACGTTAGATTATTATTATTATTATTATTATTATTATTATTATTATTATGTTTTTTTAAATTATGATCTTAATTTTTGTAAAATTAAATATCTAAATCTAAATTCTTATAAGATTATTCAACAAAATACTAAGAAAAATAATATTCATGTTTTTATAATTTTTGTAAAATCATATCATCACAAGTCATTTTATACATCAATAATTAATCTTAAATAATTAATTTTATTAAATATTTTTAATAAATAATTGATATTATTCGTTGGTTGAATAAGCTGAAATAATTAACTACTACTAATCGCTGACTAATGCTGTACGCTGTTAAAAGATTGACAGTTTTGAATGGGTGGGTGTACTCCTGGTCAAAGATGGTGTGTGCATTATTAAAGATAGTATATTTAAATAATAGCCTTGGCTCAAATAATTCCTTAACGTTTTTATGAGACCGTTACCCAGATAAAGAATAGTATATTCAAATCATACCTAACCCTGGAAGCCTTAGCTCAAATAATTTTGTTTTCCAAGAGTCAAAACCCCCTGTTTGTAGGATTGAAAAATGAAACCTTTGTCAACTATTAGCTCAAATAATTGCCTAACATTTTTGTTTTCCCAGAGTCAAAACCCCCTGTTTGTAGGATTGAAAAATGAAACCTTTGTCAAGTATTAACTCAAATAATTCCTTAAAAGTTTTTTGTCAAGTATTTAATGAGACCGTTACCCAGATAAAGACCTTAGCTCAAATAATTGCTTAACATTTTTGTTTTCCAAGAGTCAAAACCCCCTGTTTGTAGGATTGAAAAATGAAACCTTTGTCAAGTCTTAGCTCAACAGTTTTGCATTTCAACTTTCAAGCCAGTGTGATTCTTGCCATGACCGAGACGACAGTGGCGCCAAACCTTTAACGTGGCGAAAATTTTATATTTTATTTGCCTTCTTTTAAACAAAATCGAAAATTTTATATTTTATAAACATCAAAATTAATTAATAAATATTGAAAATAGTTGTTTGTTAATAAATCTAAATTATTATAAAATACGACATTAAATATCTATAATAGTACAATTATACTTATATTATTTCTAAAC
>JAOTIZ010000002.1:8244541-8273731 GCA_027123425.1 Erythroxylum panamense | reverse complement strand
GCCAGTACTGGCCTGGGTAGCTAGCCAGTCCGCGCATCTGTTGCTCTCTCGGTGCACATGCCGATGAACAACAGTCCCGTCTTTAAGCAAAAAAGAACAACGGCATCTCTAACCCACCAATCAAACCATTAAGGGCTCATACCAGGTAGGGGTATTTTTGGTGAGGTAAAATCAACATTTTCCTTACGTGGCAAACAGTGAGTGGCGGGTAATAATAATAACATTCTGTTCACAGTTCTTGCATTTACTATAAGTAGAAAGCGGCCCTCGGTATGACGTTAATGGATTAGATAGGGCAGCAGATTGATGGGTTCATAAAAGACGCTAATTTGTTGTTGTTATTATTGAAGGCAATTAATTGATTACTCAATTAACTCAAAGTAATTAACGATAGATTTGCCGCTAGCAGAATACTTATGATCATACGGCCCAGAATTCATCAAGTAATCTGCTTATGGGTGTTTGAAACATTCTTCTTTTGGCTGCTGTGTTGGTTCACCATCACCCGTCTGTCCGAGCATTAGTAATAGCAAATTAGTGTAAAAAGATTATTTGGGCTAAGTTGACGATTTGGCTTTGAATTGACTCGTTCAAATTTGTAAACTTAACATGAATTTTTTATTATTTGGAGAATGGTACATGATTTCAATAGTAGCCAAGTTTTAGTTCTTTCGTTATGGTCAAAGTCGTAGTCGTGTAACAGACCTTTCGTTGCACTGTTTTTTAGTAAACTCATGTATTTAACTTTTGTGGTCTTATTTATTAAATAGATAGATTTTTATACAATAGAGTAGACATGGAATAATGAAAATAGGTGATATGATCTTCAAATTCATTTGAATGAAAATTCCAAAAAGGAAAAATTCCCATCCACAATGCCTTGATCTTTAAAAACTTATCAGGACCCAATTCATTACTTCCTTTTTTGTCTAATTTTATTTGGTACTATAATATTGAATAGTGGCCGACCTTCTTCACACGGTGTATTTGTACGACTCCATCTCCCATGCTCTCGGTCACTCTCCTGTCCACACAAATTTCGGTTTGTCAAGTAAAGAGGTGGAGGGAGCTGAGCTGTTTGGTTGTTTCGAAAGGGTTGAAAAGGGGTTTTTGGTTATATTTGAAGGGTTGGATACGGGGATCTGTGGGCTATATTCATCATAGTTGGAAATGATTTAAGGCGATAGCAATATGATGGAAGCACTGCACGTCAATCACTGGAAAGAGAGAGGCTCCCAAGTCCCAACTCCTGGCTTCTACATAACTTAAAACGATAAGAACTTTTTTATTTTGCTTTTTTCATTTCTCCTTTATAGATCAAACTATAAGTTTGCATTTAGGGAGTAGAGTTTAAATATGATATTTTAGGGTCTTTAAAAATGAGGAAGGAGTTTGCTTTCGAATCCTTATAATTATACAATTTAAACTAAACATATTAAGAGATAAGGTAATTTTGTTTTCAATAATTTACATATTTTAAAATACGATCTACATAATTAAACAACTTTAGGTTTTATAAATATAAAGGTTTAGATTTTTCTCTTTTATTAATAAACCATAAGATAGTCTCATAAAAATAAAAAAAATTGTTTACAAAGTTAAATTTTGTTGCTTTTAAGCCTTAAATTTTGCATGAAATGTTTAGACTATTAAACAAATATAAGTACTATTTTCACCTTTTAGATAAATATAATTATGATATCTATCTAGTTTATACCATGGTTATGATAATTGTAACAGTAAGACATGAGAATAAACCATATACATGTCTATTATAATAAAAACGAAAATGCAGAATTTTAATTTCATATCTTCTCCTGTTGATGAGGCATTGATGTTGAGATTCGATTAGAGGTGAGGGCTCTTCTAAGCTCTAGCAGATGCAATCATATGATGTGTGCAAAATAATGATAAGCTTAAGGACTTAACACCATTCCCCACATTTTATATTCAACATTGTCTTCCCATCAAAACAACGTACGGAGCCGATTGGTAGCGGATGTGAGGATTCAAAAAATCAACATATACGACCTACCTAATTTTAGGGAATTGCTCATGTTTGACCCAACTAATATGTGGGTAACTACCCACAATTTGCATTATGTGGATAACCACCCACATTGTAGGCAACAATCTCTCACTTGGGTATGATAATTTATCTAAAAATCATAAATCCTCTACTTAATTTAAGAAACCAAATGCATATATCATGACGATAAGTCCTCTCAATATGAGTATTATCTTTCATGTATCACTATACATCTTATTTCTTATTCCACTTTAGTTTGATGACTAAACCTTAATGTTTGTTCTATGTCCAAAATAATTGTTGTTCTCAAAATAAAAATGTGTACACCAGAATGAGAAAACAATAAAATTAATAAGAGTTTCTATGAAAGTACATACTCACCTGATGGAGCCTAGTCCTACTTAAGCAACATGATCATTAAAACTCTTTGGTGGCATAGCTTTTGTTAAAGGATTGACAATCATCAATTTAGTGTTAAAGTGTTCAATAATCACTTTGTTCTCTTTGACACATTCCCTAATGGCTAAATACTTAATGTCGACGTGCTTACTTCAACTACCACTCTTCTTGTTTTTGGCTAAGCAAACTACAACTGAATTGTCATATTATATTTTCAATGACTTAGAAAAGGAATCCACAATTCTAAGCCCAAATATAAAACTCTTCAACCATAAATCACGTGAGGTAGCCTCAAAACAAGAAATGAACTCAGCCTCTATAATAGAATAATAGTCAAAGTCTACTTTGAACTCCTCCAGGATATGACTCTACTGGCAAACATAAACACATATCCATATGTTGATTTTCGTGAATCAATAAAACTAACAAAGCCTAAATCCAAGTAGCCAACTACCTCGAGATTGTCAGTTCATCTATACATAAACATGTAATCTTTGGTCTCTTTAAGACACCTCATCACCTTTTTGGCAGCTCTCTAGTGGTCTATACCTGGGGTCCTCTAATATCTTCCCAACATTCCAATAGCAAATGCAATGTCAGATCTTATACAAACCTGAGCATACATTAAGCATTTGTTCCCTTTCAAGCTCATTTTTTGGGCACTTCTTCAAATTAATCCTATCACCCTTCACAATAGGTGCTATACTCGGTGAACAATCTTTCATCTGAAATCTCTCTAAAACCTTATTGATATAGGTTTCTTGGGATAGAACTAAAATGCATTAAGATCTATCCCAATGGATTTTAATACCAATAACATAAGATACATCACCCATATCATTCATATCAAAATTACTAGAAAGAAATTGTTTCACCTCATATAGAAAATACTTGTCATTAGTGGCAAGTAGAATATCATCCATATATAGAACAAGGAAACAAAATTTTCTCCCACTAACCTTTTGATATATACATTGATCTATGATATTCTCTATAAAACCAAAAGAAGAGATGATATTGTGGAATTTCAAATACCATTAACGGGAGGTTTGTTTCAATCTATATATGGATTTCTTAAGCTTTCATACCAAATGCTCACCATCACTAAAGGAAAATCCTTCTGGTTGTTTCATATAAACCTCTTCCTCTAGATCTCCATTCAGGAATGCTATTTTTATATCCATTTGATGTAGTTCCAAATCAAAATGGGCAACCAATATCATAATCACTCGTAAGGAATCTTTTTTAGACATAGGAGAAAAGGTCTATGTGTTATCGATTCCCTCTTATTGAGTAAATCCTTTGGTAACAAGTCTAGTTTTATATATTTCAATGTTGCTAATAAGTTCTTTTTTGTCTTGAAGACCAATTACATCCAACGGCCTTTTCACCATTAGGTAACTCGACAAGATCCATACTTTGTTAGATGTCATATAATTCATCTCGTTTACTATGGCATTGTACCATAATTGAGAGTCACTGTAACTCATGTCTTGTAAAAATGTTTCAAGGTCGTTTTTGACTCCAATATTATAGTCAGCTTCTTATAGATACATAATGTAATCACTAGGTATTACTAATTTCTTGTCTCTAGTTGATCTTTTTAATATTGTATTAGTGCTCTCTTGTGAAGGAGCTTATACAACTGGTTGCTTAATAAACTTTGGTGCTTGCTGGACAATCGAATCTATTAGATTGCCATTAGCAAAATTTAATGATTGGTTATTCAACACCTGTTTGACTTTGAGAGATGTTGTGAATGACAATCAATCTATTACTTGAAGTAAGAGTTTGGATGTTATAATAATTTGACTCAAAAACTAGGTCCTAAGATTTATCACTCCTATTGATCAAGTAAGTCTCAAGAAATTTTGCATTTCTTGATTCCACAAACTTAGTAATATGAGATGGACAATAAAATATGTATTGTTTGGAACTGTTAGTATATCCAATGAAATACCCTCTTATTTTCCTTGGATCTAGTTTCTTTTCTTGTGGATTATAAACTCTTACATCAGATGGGAATCTCCAAATGTGTATATATCGCAAACTCAGTTCCAACCTTTTCATAACTCAAATCATGTTTTTGAAACAACCTTGGTTGGAACTCAATTTAATATATACACTATTGTTTTAGGAGCTTCAGCTATAAGGATTTAAGAAGATTTGAGCTACTAAGCATACTCCGCACCATGTTTAATAATATTTAGTTTCTTTTTTTGCTACATCATTTTAGTTCAGAGAACCCAAGCATGGTGTATTGGGCTATTATCCCATACCCCTGAAGAAACTTCGCAAGTGGACCATGTGCTTGTCCATCCTTAGTGTATCTACCATAAAATTCTCCACCTTTATTTGATCTTACGATCTTTATTTGCTTACCACATTGTCTTTTTACTTTCACTTTAAATACCTTAAAAGGCACCTAATGCTTCATTATTATTATGAAGCAAGTAAATGTACATATATGGTGAGTAATCATTCATAAATGAGATGAAGTATTTTTGACCATATGAGCCCATTTATGGACTACAATAAATGTACATATATCATGAGTAATCATTCATAAATGAGATGGAGTAATTTTGACCATATGAGGCCATTTATGGACTACAAATGACTATATGTATGATCTCTAATATGTTTGAACTCCTCTTGGCACCTTTCTTTGTCTTGTTGGTATGCTTTCCCTTTATGCAGTCTACACAAATATCAAAGTCAGTAAAATCCAGAGTATTAAGTATTCCATCATTCACTAACCTTTTAATTCTTTCAAGGGAAATTTGTCCCAATATTTAGCATCATAATATAGAGAATTGTTCGTTCATAACACATATTTTAATACCAGTGTTATTATAGACATACATTGTATTGTGAAAAACATTTTCTTGCAAATTAATTTGGAAAAGACCATCAATCATTGTACCATTCCCAACAAGATCATATCCATGATAGAAACCAAATGTTATATATGAAAATTTAAAGGAATAACCTAAAGGTACAAGTCTTAAAATTGAAATCAAATTTTTAGAGAAACTTGGAATATAAAATGTTCTTTCCAAATTCAACACAAACTAGAATTAAAACTAATTTGCATGTCCCAACAACTTTCACGTGTGAAGTAACATCCCGTTACCTGAAGGGAGGTTCAAATAGTAAATATGAAAGATTACTAAGAGATTAGAAAACACATTTCATGCTCATGCATCGTATGATGTACACATATACGTAAATAGTAAACTTTTGGAATATAAAAATAATTGTACATGCATTCATGAATAATTCTAATTGAATTGTGATGTGATACTATTTAGAATTGTGAATTTGTTATATTGACAATTTAATTGGTGAGCATATTTGTTAATTTGAAATTTTGGTGAATTTTAGGAATAATTTCCAAAAATGTTGATTATTATTATTGGATTAGGAAAAATGCCACGTGACAAGTAAATTGATGGATGAAAATAGAAATAAGAAAACAAATGATATTGGAGTTTTTTTTAATGACTTTGAAAATTTGGAGATGAATTTGGAAAATGTGAGTTGTAGATGTTGTAAATTAGTAATAATTGGAACAAAAAGACGGGAGTAAGGGAGTTAGTTCAATAGGAACTTAGTTATGCCTTAAAAGATAGATGAGTGATAAGTGTCACTTGTCTAGTTTAGTTTTAATGTTTAGATTACTTTTGAAAGACCAAGCCAAGTTCTTGTAACTTGAAAGACTAAGTACAAGTGTTTTCATCTTCATCTCCTTCTTCGTAGTCTTTTCCTTAAAGTTTCCTCTTTTACACAAAGTTTTTCATCAGACCTTCACTAAAGTCATATCTTGTTTTATTTGTTCATTCCCACTTCAACTTTGCTATTTTCTTTCATTAACCTTAAGATAAATCAAAACTTTCCAACCTCTACAATGGTGTACGTGAGTTGCATGAAGATTTGGACTTCTTGAGTTTTTGAAGAATCTGAAGTTTTAAGAAGTAAGTATCATGTAAATCCTTATGAGTGGTAGAAATATGAATCAAATTTGCTAATATATTTGTTATTACATGATCATGAGGAAATGGTTATTTCATGAACACCGTGGGTTTAAGATGAAAACATGGATTTGTGGTTTTTACGTATTCAATGATTAATATGTCATAAGAGTGTTTTAAAATAATTTTTGAGTTAAAAGATCCATGAAAACATATATGAAATTAGTGCAGAAATTTATGAAAGTTGATATTCTTATATATGCTCTGTTTTAGTTTTAAACGAATAAGTGTTATGTTGCGTATACGTGAGTTCTGTGGTGTGAGGCCTATTTGGCTCGTGTCATTGATACTAGAACTGAGCAGAATAAGCAGGGCATTCCCGTGGTTAGGGAATTTTGGGATATGTTTCCTGCCGAGCTACCTGGTTTACCTCCAAATCGAAAAACAGAGTTCACTATTAATCTAATTCCAGGTGCTGCTCCTATATCTATTCCTTCATATAGGATCGCACCTGTAGAACTGAAGGAATTGAAGGCTCAGCTTCAAAAGTTGCTAGAAAAGGGTTTTATAAGACCTAGTGTTTCACCTTGGGGAGCTCCAGCCTTGTTTGTGAAGAAAAAAAAGAGATTTTGAGGTTATGCATTGATTATAGGCAATTGAATCAGGTGACAGTGAAGAACAAGTACCCGTTGCTTAGAATTGATGATTTGCTTGATCAGCTATAGGGAGCTCAGGTATTCACGAAGCTGGATTTGAGATCTGGGTACTATCAACTGAAGATGGTAGAGGTAGATGTACCTAAAAGTGCATTCAGGAGCATATATGGGCACTTTGAGTTCTTAGTAATGTCGTTTAGGTTAATTATTGCCCCGGCTGCTTTTATGTCCTTGATGAATAAGGTATTTCAGCCTTACCTGGATCACTTTGTAATTGTGTTCATAGATGATATTTTAGTGTATTCCATGAGTAGAGAAGAGCATGCTGAACATTTGAGAGTCATTTTACAAATTATAAGAGAAAAGCAGTTGTATGCCAAATTTAGTAAGTGTGAATTTTGACTGGATCAATTAGTGTTTTTGGGACATATAGTGATTGGACAAGGCATACAAGTGGATCCAAGAAAGATAGAGGCAGTGATGAATTGGGAAGCTCCGAAAATGTGTCTGAAATCTGAAACTTCCTAGGATTGGCCGGATATAATCGGAAGTTTTTCAAGGGGTTTTCTCTGATCTCATCCCCTATGACAAAACTTTTGAGAGAGAATGTAATGTTCAGATGGAATGAAGAGTGTCAAAAGCGCTTTAAGGAGCTGAAGCATCGGTTGACTATAGCACCGATGTTGACTATTCTATCAGGGACCGGAGGATATGTGATATATAGTGATGCTTCACATCAAGGATTGGGATATGTATTGATGCAGTATGGCAAGGTGATCGCCTATGCATCAAGACAATTAAGGTTTCATGAGATTAATTATCTGATACATGATTTAGAGCTAGTTGCAGTCGTTTTTGCTCTAAAGATATGGAGACACTACTTGTATGGAGAGACTTTCCATATTTATACAAATAATAAGAGTTTAAGGTATCTACCGAGTCAGAAGGAGTTGAACTTAAGATAGAGAAGATGGATTGAGTTACTGAAGGACTATGACTACACAATTGAGTACCACCTAGGTAAAGCTAATGTGGTGACTGATGCTTTGAACAAAAAGTCTAATACTAATGCAACTCAGATTCAGTTATCAAGGTTACCCAACTTGATTCATTTGAGAGCTCTGAATGTGGAGTTGAATCTGGAGCAAGATGAGGCACTAATTGCTACTTTGAAACTGAGATCGATGCTGCACGATAAAATCAAAAAGGTCTAGGGGAAAGATCCTAATATGGTGACACTTATAGAGAAAGTGAAATGAATCCGGATTCCAAGTTTAAGTTGAGAGATGAAACATTATGGTTGAAATAGAGGTTATGTGTACCTAATGTGGATGATCTGATGAAGGAAATTCTTGAAGAAACTCATATGACCACCTATGCTATGCATTCTAGTACTACCAAGATGTATAACACGCTTAAGCAACATTTCTGCTGGCCTGGAATAAAGAAGAAAGTGGCAAAGTATGTATCTAAGTGTATAATATGCCAGCAAGGTAAGGTTGAGCACTAGGTTTCAGTAGGGAAACTACATTCGTTGCCCATTTCAGAGTGAAAATAGGAGCGAATCACTATAGACTTTATTATGAGATTACCTAAGACTCCGAGGCAGAATGATACGATATGGGTCATAGTAGATCGGTTGACTAAGTCGGCCCACTTCTTACCAGTGAGAGAGAATAACTCAATAGATCAGTTAGCCCAGAGATATGTGAATGAGGTGGTGGGACTGTACAAGGTTCTAGTGTCCATTATATCAAACAGGGATCTCAGATTTACTTCAAGGTCCTAAAAGAGCTTGCAATCTGGGTACAAGGTTGAACTTCAATGCTGCATTTCATCCTCAAACAAACGGACAGAGTGAGATGACAATTAAAACTATTGAGGATATGCTCAGAGCTTGTGTATTGGAGTTTCAAGGAGTTTGGGCAATATATGGCACTGATAGAATTTGCATACAATAAATACTATCACAGTAGTATCGGAATAGCACCGTATAAGACACTGTAAAGTAAAAAATATCAGTCGCCATTATAATAGGATGAAGAGGGCTTAAGTGAAGTTAATCAGAAGCTGAATTAAAGTAGCCCAAGATAGACATAAGAGTTATATGGATCAACATCGAAGGAACATAGAATACAGTGTAAGAGTCCTAAGTAAGTCAGCACTAAAGACGCTTTTTGAACTCTAGGTTGGAAGGAAGCCAAGTCTTGCACACATTTGTATATGGGGCTACCCTCCATAGGTAAGGTTGTATAATCCTTATAAGAGCAATTGCAACCTCGTTCCACTCGTTGCTATTTAGTAGGTTATCCCGATTACTCAAAGGGAAACATATTTTACTGTAGAGAAGGAAGGATCAGAATAATGGAATCGTAAACAGCTAAGTTTCTGGAATACGATGTCCATGATAAAGGAGGATCTTCACATCCTTCAGGAGATAGGAGGATGAATACATCGATTATTTCGTATCCACTTCTCATACAGTTAAGTTCGGTAGATGTAGGTCCAAGTACCATGCCTATGCAGGCACAGGAGCCTATACCTGTTCAGGGAGAGGTTTTTGAGGTACAAGAACTTGTGTAGTTGCACAGATCCACCAGAGAGAGGCGACCTACTATTTCACCAGATTACATAGTCTATTTGGGTGAACAGGACTATGACATAGGATATATTGTGGATCCAATTACTTTTACAGAAGCTATTTCTGGACCCCATGTTGATATGTGGTGGGAAGTAATGAAGGATGAGATGTAGTCTGTGAGGTATAATAAGGTATGAGAGCTTATTGATTTACCTAAACATTGTAAGCCTGTCAGTTGCAAGCAGCTATTTAAGACCAAGAAGGACACACATGATCAAGTTGAGCGGTTTAAGGCGTGTTTGGTTGTCATAGGATTCACTCAGAGAGAAGGAGTTGACTTTAATGTTACCTTCTCTCCTGTATCCTCGAAGGATGTGTTTAGAGCGATAATGGCAACAGTAGCTCATTACAACATGGAGCTACATCAGATAGACGATAAGACCGCTTTCCTGAATGGTGACTTTTATGATGAGGTCTATATAGAGCAACCTGAAGGATTTCAGGATCAAAATGCAACTAACAAAGTTTGTAAGTTGACTAAATCAATACAAGGTCTGAAACAAGCATCCAGACAATGGTAAATAAAGTTTGATGAGGTTTTGACCTCAATCGACTTTGTGGAAAACAAAGTTGAAAGATGCTTATACTATAAGGTTAGGGGGAGCAAAGTTATCTTTCTATTACTATACGTGAATGATTTCTCACGTAAAATGATTTGACCATGTTGCATGAAGTAAAGCAACTTTTGACCAAACATTTTGACATGAAGGATTTAGGTGAAGGATCTTTTATCCTTGATATACAGATTCATCGGGACAGATCTTAACACTCATTGAGCCTCTCACAAAGAGCATACATTGAGCGAGTGCTACAGATGTTTAATATGGTTGATTGTAAACCTGTTGTAGCACCTATCTCTTGTGATGAGAGCTTATGTTTAGCATAGTGTCCAAAAAATGAAGTTGAGAGAGAGGTTATGGGGAATGTCTCATATTCTAGTGCAGTTGGTGCCTGATGTATGCTCAAGTGTGTACCAGACTGGACATTGCATTTGTTGTCGGACTGTTGGGTCGATATCTGGCTAACCTAGGTATGGACCATTGAATGTAGTCAAGTGAGTGTTGAGATACCTAAATGGTACCAAGCATTATACGATAACATACAGGAAAGATAACAATTTAAACCTCACATGATATACAGACTCCGATTTCGCTATGTGTCCGGATGATCACAAATCCACATCGAGGTGCATTTTTATGTTGGCAGATGGTGCAGTATCGTGGAAGAGTGTCAAGCAAACACTGGTAACTTCCTCGACCATGCATGCAGAATTTGTTGCATGTTATAGAGTTGCTACACAAGCGGTTTAGCTTAAAAACTTGATTTCTGAGTTGTCTGTGATAGATTCGATAGCTAGACCCATTTAGTAGTATTGTGATAATTTTGCTGCAATGTTGTTTAGTAACAACAACAAGAATATCATAGAGTCTAAGCATTTGGAGGTCAAGTACTTGACCATAAAGGAGTTGATTCAGAAGGGTAACGTTGAAGTGGAGCAAATTAGGACTGAGGAAATGTTAGCTGATCCTTTGATTGAAGGACTTCACCTACTAGTGTTTGTTGGACATATATCCAGTATGGGTGTGTTAAAGTCCTTAGACATCAGTAGTTAGGGATCATTGTATTTGCTCCTTAAAAGTTTGTACATTTTAATATATTATGACATTATGATTATTTATTAATATAGATGATCATTTTTTTATCCTCAGTAATAATTGTTCTTGTGTATGGTCATAATACATACGCAAATCTTAAGATTTGTATCGATCTTAAGCATTTAAAAGTCATTGGGCATATATAAATATTGACCTTAAGCCTATGTCATTTTGACACATACAATTTAGCATAGATATCCATAAATTTAACATGATATAGGGGGATATAAGTTTTTAAATCCCATAAAGGTTCTCTAAAGCAGTTTAGCATTCAATTGGAGAATATAAAGGTTTTCTCTAATACTGTTTAGCATTTTGTGAGAGAAAACAGGATTTCTCTGCTGTAGTTTAGCACATGCAGTTTAATATAATATTGGAGAAATCAAGACCTACA
This sequence comes from Erythroxylum panamense, assembly GCA_027123425.1. NCBI lineage: Eukaryota > Viridiplantae > Streptophyta > Magnoliopsida > Malpighiales > Erythroxylaceae > Erythroxylum > Erythroxylum panamense. The sequence continues at coordinate 8,261,983 of JAOTIZ010000002.1, read as the reverse complement.
AACCAAGATAATACATTTTAGATCATACATGTATCATCCTAGTTTGTCACATTCTATTTTCCCTTTCATGTTAATAAGGTATTAAATATTCGTGATTATATTGAACCTGTGTCGCATATGACACATATGTTTGATATTTTTTGGTATTGAAAGTTTTGCAAGACAAAATGTTGGACTTTTATTACCTTTGGATCGAATATTTTAATTTTTAAAATTTGGTACCAATACAGTTGCGTGACTTAATCGATTTTTAAACTATTTTTAAACTTGAGTCATAATTGCAATTAATGCTTTTCCAAGGGGAGAATGTAGGACAATTTTGTCATTCTCTGTAAATTGGATAACTATTAATTGTATTTTCGGTTTTTAAATAACTTATCGGTTAAGTTACATAATTCGATCATAATAAAGATAATAAAGTGACCTAATAAATGCTTTTAAATAACTTATCGGTTAAGTTACATAATTCGATCATAATAAAGATAATAAAGTGACCTAATAAATGTTTTAGATTAATGGGTCTAAGTCTAGAAGGAAAATAGATCCCAATTAGTGTGGACTGGATCCATATCAGGCTTGTGATGAGAAAACCCGATATAAAAGCTATATATAAAGATTAAAGTCTCCTTCAGTTACTCATGTAATTCGTAAGCATATAAATCCTCTAACTTATTAGGAGTGCTTACGTCTTAAGAAAACTGAAGAAAGGCGTTAACTGAATGTCGGTGATCAACTTTCGCAAAAGTCCTAAGGAGATTAGAGCTCGCTTTGGTATCGGAAACTGCTTCGGAGAATGAATGGAATCGAAATCAGATATTTCATATTTCCTTCATTTTTAACCTTCATAAATGATCCGAGAGGACCAGGACATATAATAAGATCTATATTACATGTAACATTTATATCTCACCACAGAGAAATTATTATATCACACAAATATCCCATCGATGTTTTCATGTTCCAAAATCAAAAGAATATCATTTGTTTTGTCTAGATGATGACATAGGTATACACATACGTACCTCTTTGAGAAACCTACGGTCCTGAAACGATTTAAAAGCTTGGGAGGATGTGGAGAAATAAAGAGCAGAAAGCTTGGACAGATGCGGGAGAAAAGAGAGAGAGAGAGTTTAGTTAATGAGGGAGAAATAAAGAGCAGAAAGATGCGTGAGTAAAGTAATAGAGTAGGGTTTTTGGTAATATATTTTTTAATTAATCACTTTAACTTTTAGTGAATAAATTTTTACATAAAAATTATAGTCCACATGTTATCTATGTCAAAAATATATTAGCTAATGTTAACAACAAACTATTTTTGTGAATTAAAAATTTACGTATTTTATTATTACTTTTTAAAATTATAATTATAATTATAATTATAAAATTTGAGATTTTTTGATAATTGAATCTAAAAATTATTCACAAAAAATCTATATATAAAAATAATTTGTGATAAAAAATTAAATATTAAAAATATATGATAGTTATAACAAATTAAAATATGTGAGTAAAATTAGTTTGATTCACTTATAAATACACATCCACTTTTTGTTTTATGCATCAAGAACAAATTTAGGCATTAAAGAGTAGGACTTATGAAGATTCTAATCTCATAAAGTGTTCAAAACTTAAATTTTATTAGGTTATTTTGAGCTAAAAAATATAAAGTTGATTTACAATTATTGTGAAACTTGCTTTCTACACATTACTTCTGCGTTGTATTCTATGACGGGTAAATTATACGTAACATCTTTATGCGTTTATTTAAAAAATCTTGTACAGTTTGCATTTTATGAAAAAAACTTAAAAATAAATTACTAGACCGTGTTTGATCTCACCCTGCTAAGCACAGTTTGTCTTTCGCTTTTTCTCTTGGGGGTCCTGAACAGGATAAGGGGAAGGAGGGTCCCTTATGGTTAGCGGGCGTGAGACCCTTCAACGGCTATGACAGAGACCTTCAAACGAACAAAGAGTAGTGATCTATCCCTCCCACACATTAAATTGGTTTCTTCCATTAAAAAAAACGAAAGGAGTGATTTGTACACGTGATTCACCAGTATAACTTGTTTTGTTGCAGATTCCTATTTATATATACATATACATTGGTTGCTTATGAATATAAGTGTAGGTGAAATTAACTTTTTAATTACCAAATTGACACTGACTAGCAATTACCTTAGTACGTACCAACATAATTATCCTTGTCCTTTTACCACAATAACACTATATCCTTCAGAAGATTACATAAAAGAGTTAAGAGTTGGAAATTTCATATGATGATCATAAGTTAAGAGCACGGCGTACTTCTTCACAAATTATGGCTTAAACCTAACTGGTGCATGAGGTGAACATTCGTAAATATATTTACGAGCATCAATATTGGAGGGAAAAAGAAAAAAAAAAGCTTAAGAAGTGAAAATGATGTAGATCTTCTATTCATTGGCCAAGACCTAAAAGAAGGAGATAAGGAGATAACGACGGATTGTAGTAAGTGAAAATATACCTATTATGATAAAGGTAGAGCGAGATACCTATAGCATTTCGAAATTGTTGTTGTTGTTATTTTCAAAAGTAACGGTATAATTGGCCAAAGACATAAGATTAAAGACAAAAACGTATAATGAATTATTCTGATTAATCTATTGACCAAAATTTGAGTTAAGAAGATATTTACACGTTCTCCTACTGGCAGGGTATGCAAGTAAACCGATAAAGGAGCTTTCTACTCCCAAACTTCATGGAGTGAAACATGATTTTATTGAAGTTGAACTAGGTTTAAGAAATGAGTGTTTAATTAGCATTCGACTTTTATTCTTTCAACAAGTATTGAACCAGACTTATGGTTTGTTTGGTTAATAACTGATCAGCTATTTCTTAACTAATTGACTAAAATCAGCTGTTTGATTTTATCAAAAAATTATTAGTTTTGTTTGGTTATTGGTTAGTTGGGTTGACTGATTCAACCCAACCAACTAGTTTGTGAAAAGCTGCCAATAAGGAGTGTTTTGGCTGAACAACTAATTTAGTTGTTTGATAATTACGATTTGACCCTCAATTTTTACCGCGTTAGTCACACTAACAGGACAAACCCTGTGAAACATACAAACCTATAAGTCACCTGTGAGTGGATTGTATGTTATGTTTTATGGGATATTTTATGAGGTTGGGGTTTGTATGTATGTATGTATGTATGTATATATGTATTATTAATATTATTGCAATTATTATTATTGTATTTTGTTAATGTTGTTGTTATTATTATTATTATTAGATTTTGTTGTTGTTATTATTATTATTTGATTTTGTTGATATTATTATTATTATTATTATTAGATTTTGTTATTATTATTATTATTAGTTTATTTTTTATTAGAGTTATAAAACTTAATTTTTGTAGAATTAAATATTTAAAATCTAAATTATTATAAAAATATTATACGAAATACTAAGATATATAATATTCATACTTTTATAATTTTTTTAAAAGTTATGTCTTCATAAGTCATTTTATAACAAACAATCAATACTAAATAATTAATTTTACCAAACATCAAATGACAAATAGCTAATACAATTCGCTGGTTAAATTAACCGATAGCTGATTCAGCTAATACAATCAGTTGATTATCAAACAAGGCCTTAATCGATTGAGCTATTGATTCTTTAATGTATAAACTATATTAAGAGCCTAAACTAATTAGTTTGAGGTGTATCACATTGCTAATAAATATATCTATATGTTAAGAATGACATTCTAGTATGGTTTAAGATGGTTGTGATTTAGTGGTAAGTTGATTTTACTGTCATATTTTAGCTTCTCTATTATACAGTGTTAAAGTTACCTATTATTAAACTTTTTTATATTTCATATTTTAGAAGTACTTTTAATAAATTTGCTTTCTACTAATAAGATTTGAGCTTTGACTCTTTGTAGAGCCGAATAGGGTGAGATTTTATTTAATCATTTCGAAAATGTAAAGGAAATGAAGGTACGTCGCAGTATTAAAGATGAGTTTTTGGAAAAAAGAAGAAGAAGGGATAAAAATAAAGAGATATTAATTATATTCAAATGCAAGATGAGTTTGTAATTAAAAAATGATTAATTATAATAAAAATCTCGCCCAATTTTATAATTATATCAAAAAATCAGATGAGGTAGAATGTTGTTAATGTTAGAACATAGGCACAGGTTTTACGGCACAAATGATTTGAAGCCCAACCCAATTGCATCGAAGGAGAGAACAATTCAGTAAAATAGCCACCAAGTGAATGGCAATTTAGGAAGTGCGGCAGATTAAATGACACATGCCTTGAGATCAACATGGCTGGATAAACGACAAGTTCTGATATGACAGCCATACAATTCCATCCCATCCATAATATGCCAAATGCATGCATACATACATATATAGATACACAAAGATTGAGAGAGAAAGGAAGAGAAAGCATTTGACTTGATTAGGTGATGAGAGAGAAAATTCAATCCGATCGAATACAATTTTGACGTCCGCAAGGCCACAGTCTCTCCTCTCTCTCTCTCTCTCTCTCTCTCCAGCGAAGAACGAAGGAATAGGTGCACAAAACAGCGCCATACATGTACTACCCGATTCAAATAACTTGGAAGAAAAGAGAGGACAGATTTTGAAGACAAACACTGGAGTTTTCGACTCCTTTTGAGCTCTCAAATTTAATAAGGAGTTTTTGTTTATTGCGGGGAATCACTTCTTCTCTTTTTATTTGGGTTTAATATTGAGTTTGTGTTGGGTTTGGAGGAAATCTTGTTCAGCCTTACTGTTGTCTCTATCACCACTGTTAATTTCTACTGTGGTAAGTTATGCTCTTCAAAGTTTGTAGTTTCTTTTTTTTTTTTCTTGGGTTTCTGTTTTGGATTTTTAAGCTTACACCCTTTTTTCGACCTTTTCTCATTCATATCAAAACCCATTGGTTTTCCCCGAACTTTTCCTGAGCTTTAATTCGTCGATGCAGCTCATTAGGGCTCGATCGACGTGGTTTTGTTTTTTCTGTTTTTAGCATTTTAGCCCTCTCGTTTTCTGTTACGAAGTGTAAGTTGTGTTCTAGACTTCTAGTTTGCTAAAAGTTTACATTTTGACGAGGTTTTTGAAGACCATATTTATTGAGATTTTGTGATTTAAATTTTAGCTATTAGCTGGAGTAGATGAGCCCTTTCCCATGATAGAACTTGTTCAATTTTCCGTACCCTTTTAAATGGTATGCCTTTTGGGGATGTTGGTTGGTTTTAACATTTTATTGAGTCTAGTGCTTTTATGATTCTTGATATGGTTTTTTGATTGATAGAGTGAGGATGTGTAGTTTGTTTTAAGTTTGGTTTGGTAGTTGAAGTTTGATTTCTGAATTTTGCTGCCATACACAAGGTCGACTTTAACGTGGATCTGAAACTCTGTATATCATGCAGGGATTTTACTCATAGATTGCTGGTTGTGCGAGGCTAGTGCGGCTCTAGAATGTTAAAGATCGAAAATTGTTCTTTGGGTTTGGCTTACTTTGGTGTGTGGCTTGTGTTTGGTAAAACGCAACATCATATTCTTGAACACGAAACTTTCTCGGCTCTGTTAGTGCAACATAAGGACTCTGGAATCGACATTGTTGGACATGGAGTTGAAATATTGACCCGGTCCAATTGTACCTTTGTTCAGTAACTGTAGGTTGATTTAGTTTATGGTGTTTTAGGTAGTTTTAATTGTTAGGATAGTGTTTTTAGGTTGTGATAAGATGGTGCCCTCCGGGCCGCCTACACCAATTGGTAGTGCTCAGTCTGTTTCTACTCCACTGTTGAGATCAAATTCAGGGATGTTAGGATCCCAAGGAGGTCCGTTGCCTTCACAAACAGCATTGTCGTCCTTATTGTCCCAACGTAATCAGTTTAATAATATAAATATGCTTGGAAATGTGCCAAATGTTTCCTCGTTCATTAATCAGTCTTTTGGGAATGGTGGCCCAAATCCAGGGCTTCCTGGTCCTGCCAGTAACCAGCGTGGAGGCATTGATGGTGGAGCTGAGTCTGACCCCCTTTCCAGTGTTGGTAATGGAATGGGTTTCAATGGTTCTTCATCATCCTTTGTACCTTCGAATGTGGCAAATCCTGGTCCAGCTGGTCAAGTTCAGGGGCAGCAATTTTCAAATCCTTCTAGCAACCAGCTTGTACCAGATCAACAACAGGCTCAACAACTTGACCCTCAAGGTTTCCAGCACAGTCAACAATCAGTACAACATTTCTCAGCTCCTCACAACGCACCCCAGCAACATCACCACTCCTTTCAACAAATTTGTGGAGGCTTAGGTGGCATTGGGCCGGTCAAAATGGAGCCTCAATTAACTAATGATCAACAACAGCAGCAGCTACAATCATTGAGGAATCATGGTCCTGTCAAGTTGGAAGCACAACATCTCCAGGCTATGAGAAGTTTTGCACCGGTAAAATTAGAATCCCCACATTCAGACCAGTCATTGTTTCTACAGCAGCAGCAGCAGCAGCAACAACAGCAACAGCAGCAGCAGCAGTTACTCACCATGTCAAGGCAGTCTTCTCAGGCTGCTGCTGCGCAAATTAATTTATTGCATCAGCAAAGATTACTGCAGCTACATCAGCAACAGCAACAGCAACAACAATTCCTGAAGGCAGTGCCACAGCAACGGTCCCAATTACCACAGCAATTTCAGCAACAGAATTTATCCCTAAGAAATCCTGTGAAACCCGTATATGAACCTGGGACATGTGCTCGTCGCCTTACACATTACATGCATCAGCAACAACGAAGACCTGAAGTAAGATACTGTCACAGAGGTCTTTTATCATAGGTTGATTATGGATTGATTTGTTACATTAATATGTTTACTTTCCATGTAGGACAACAATATTGAGTTTTGGAGGAGGTTTGTTACCGAGTTCTTTGCTCAAAATGCAAAAAAGAAGTGGTGTGTTTCTATGTATGGAAGTGGGCGACAAACAACTGGTGTTTTCCCTCAGGTCTGTTTTTTACTAAATGTAGCAAACATTAATTAAGGCTGTTGTTTTATGTTTTCTTATATGCCGTGGATTTCTAATTAATACATTTGTTGGGTATAGAAAAGAAATAAATGTGCATTGCATGCCTTCTTAATGCTCCTTTTTTTTGCTTTTATTGAAAGAAACCTTTAGATGGAACAAAATTAATTTGTTAAATAGAATAATTTCTGAACAGTTGAATTGCTTCTTAAACATGGTGCCTTTGTTAACATAGCCTGTGATAACAAGCCTTGCATGCAAATTTTGCAGGATGCATGGCATTGTGAGATTTGCAACCGGAAGCCAGGCCGTGGTTTTGGTAAAATTTAGATATGTTCCTTTTGTGTTTCATTGCCCTGCAATCTACAAATAGGACTTTGCATGGATTAGTTGATGTATCCCTTGTGTCCAACTACTATTTCTTTATATCTTATTTTGACTCATTGTTTCCCCAGAGGCAACTTATGAGGTTCTTCCTAGACTTTTTAAAATCAAGTATGAAAGTGGAACCTTGGAAGAACTTCTGTATGTTGATATGCCACGAGAGTATCAAAACACATCTGGACAAATTGTGCTGGACTATGCAAAAGCAATTCAGGAAAGTGTTTTTGAGCAACTTCGTGTTGTTCGTGATGGTCAATTACGGATAGTCTTCTCTCCAGACTTGAAGGTCACGCATCAGTTCCCATTTAGATGAGCTACTTCTGATTTCCTGATGTTTTACAACTGAACATGAACTCTTTTTGTGCTTGTGTTCTATTCTACAGATATGCTCTTGGGAATTCTGTGCTCGGCGACATGAAGAGCTTATACCTAGAAGATTGTTGATACCCCAGGTGATTGGCAAGATATTAATGCGCTGGAGTTCTTGATTCCAATCTATTACTAAACTTTTTAAAAATGGAACTTCCCTTAGACTCTAATCAATATGGCCCAAAGGTTTGCTGGTTGATTTGCAAATTTTTTGTTATTGGTTGTTGGTTACATGGTTTTTAGTAAATACATGCAGTCCTAGTGAGTTTTTTTTTTCCACCAATTTGCTTCATAGGATTAGATTTATTATCTTGAGCTTTCAGCTGGCTGCAAGTAATGCACTACCGGATTTTATCCAAAGATGATTTATGAGATGTGTCAATATTTGGGTGCTTTATTTATTGCCTGTTGATGATGTGATAGTAGGTATGGATATTTTTCAATGGGTTTTTGAACCTTTTAGATTGTCACATCAAGGCTTTTCTCATCTGTGTTATATGCTATCCACTTTTTCAATCTGCTAATGGTGGAACTTGTTTTGGTTCGAAGTGTTTCTGTTCAAACCAAAGCTCTTAAGCCAGTTTATGCCATTCAGAAGCCCAAACCAAACCAGATCTAGAGACAAAGAGATTTGATTTGTTGTCAGTGTTTTCTTTTAAATTGTAGAGTTATGGTTGTTTCAAACTTTACGCTAAATTTTTAACCACTGGAACTTCAAAATGGATTTATTATCCCACTTCAAATATAAAAGAAAACAAGGTTGAAAATATGTCTATATTCGTTCAAACATATTCATCTACATTTAAGAAAATTACATATATATATACATTAATGCGTTGTAATACACTTCTTTTGGGGAGTTATATTATTCTTTTATCTATCAAGCCTTTCCATGTAAATATTATGTGGTAAAAAAAAAATTTAAGGAAGAGTTGTATGAAGATATTTTTTGTTAATTGAAGGCTTAATCATTGAAGGTTCTTTCAAGTAATCTCTCCTAGAAAATCTCATATTTACAAAAGTTTCTCATTTATCTCTCCTAGAAAATCTCATATTTACCAAAGTTCCTCATATCTCTATATAGAAACTATCACATTCTTAAGTCTTAAAATATATTTTATCCAGCAGTTTGGCTTGGCAACCAAATTGTTGATTGATAATTTTCTTTAAAATCTGTACATAAAAATATCAGCTTTGTTGTTTTACTGGTGTAGTTACATTAAACTGGTCATGTAATTGCTTTGTGTAGTTGTAAGTGGGAGGTAATGATGTTATAAAATCTTGGTGATTAAGACTTTTTATACTTTATTCCAGATCAAAGGTATTTAATACCCTTTTATTTTCCTGCCAAATCATTTAATGGGTTTGATAGATTTTGTTTGACAACATTAGAAATATTCCAAGTTTGGGGACAGCTACTGCCAAATGTACAACATTGACATAATAAATGACAGATAATTGATTACTATCATTATTGAGACTTGCTAAAAATTTGTCCCCGCAGGTGACTCAACTTAGTTCTGCTGCTACAAAGTACCAGGCTGCTACTCAGAATGCATCTTCTAATCAATCAGCGCCAGAATTGCAGAATAACTGTAACTTGTAAGACTATTATTAACAGAAGAAGAGCGTTTGGATCTTGTCACTCGATTGCTTATTTTCTGTCTGTTTTTGGCCTGGAAGAGAGGAAGGAGAGATGACATATTTTGATGATTTTCTGGATTTTACCCCGTATATATCTGCTGCTTAATCTAATATTCCAACACATTAGTGCACTGGCTGTTTTACATTTTTGGACGTTCTGAGAAGAGCTGGATTTTTTTCCTTTATTGAAGTGTTATTCTTCTGTAGGTTTGTTGTATCAGCTCGGCAACTGGCTAAAGCCTTGGAAATTCCATTGGTAAACGATTTGGGATATACAAAGAGATATATCCGTTGCCTTCAGGTGAATTTGTACTTCCTTTTCAGGCTAACTCGGCTTCATGGGTTTATTGTGTTTCTTACATGTCAAGTAGTTGCTGATACTTATTTTCTTTCAAGCTTGGTGACAGTATATACATTTGGGCATTTTTTATTTTACTTTTCAGTTCTCTGTTTAATTGTTTGGTTTTGGCCCAGTTTTTTTCTTTTTTTGACTTCTCTTGATGAGAGATGACCAATCCTATTCCAATCAATCTTCTTATTTGATTTTAAATTAATGTTGATTATGGAAAATATTGTTTGCCATGTGTTCTTCGGGGAAATACGGAGCTAAATCTTGATTGATTTGGTTTCTTGCTTGGGAAACTTCTTGTTACGTAGTTCCCAATATCCCATTCCTCTAGATATCTATATATAAGAGTGGTCGGCAGGTCATAATTTGGCTGCAGGGGCCTGTTTGGTCAATTCATTGCCATATATATCTGAATGTTCTCTAGACATTACTTATTTGTGCAACTTGTTATGAATTTTGAACAAGAAGCTTATACCATGTAGAAAAGTTCTTTGGAGATGAAACAATTGTCAATTTTGCTGATCGTTATACACTAATATCTTTTATCTCATTTCACATTTTCAAAACTTCACTCGATATTTAGTTCGGCTTGCCTACCTACTTCGAGTCCTATTCAGTCATGTATTCTCCAGAATATATCTTTTACGCTTATGATGTTTGAAATCCATATTTCCTTACAAAACCACTTGCAATATTGTTTTAAATCTTTTAATTGTACTTTTGATTTTTGAAAAGATTTGTTTTGAGAACCATAATGGTGTTTATTGTGTTCTCTAATTGATGTATTGCTTAATTTTTCAATAGCTTCTTACAACGTGATCAATGTTACAGATATCTGAAGTGGTAAACAGTATGAAAGACCTGATTGATTACAGCCGGGAAACAAGGACTGGTCCGATGGGTAAGTTGTTAATGTTTTTAGTTGCTATTATTGTTCTTAGGTTATCAAGTTGCTCACTGACATGATCCCATTTAGTTGTAACCAAAAGGAAAATATACTTGTAATTTCTTATCTTTTATATAATTTCTTTTCATATTATTCAAATAAAACTGCTTCTGCGGCCATGTTATGGCTGTTTATTAACATGGTTAAATGCTATCCTTTCCTTTGGTTGATAAAATTTTGCACTGAATTGATGTATTCAACTATTTGTGGTCCTTTTTGTATGATAAGTCATTAGTGCAACTATGAGATTACCATCCTATTGAAGCATAGCCCAGTTAGAATGTTTAGTTAAGGGTTTTACCTTGCTTGCTTTTTATTTGATATTAATATGAATGCTGGGCGTTCTGCTGCATTGGTTAAGGATATCAAAAGCATCTCCTCCATGAGGGTCTAATGCTGGTGGAGTCCTTTAACGAAAAAGAAACAAGTTAGAAATATGGAGAAAGCCCTAATACTTGATTTATGTATTTCCATTATGATAAGTTCTTAATCATGGTCTCTATGTATTTCATTATTTTCAGAGACCTCTTATTTTCATGTTCATCACGAAAATATCAAATTTTAGATTCTTCTAATTATATTGTGTAAATATGATAATTAGCTTAATATAAGAAACGCTTTTCTGAATTCAAGCTCCCATAAGGCTTGCAATTGCGGACTAACAATAACTGCTCTGCTTGAAGTGCTTGAACTAAAACTAGAATCAGAATCAGAACTAGAACTAGAACTGCAACTTTTCTGGCCTGAACTACAACGAAAACTAGAGCTAGAACTGCAACTCTCCTAGCCTATCGCGATTGAAGTTTGAACAGGAGTTTCAACTTCTGTATCAAATCCAGAAACGAAAAAGAAAAAAAATAGTAAAAGCTAAAAGACAAGAAGACTGTGTGTTAGTCAACAAGCAAATGAAATTACAGATAGGGATTAGGTAAAACCATGAGAAAGCTTAAAGGGGACCAGTGACTCGTTTTCGTTGTGCTATGGTGGGATGGATTTGGGTGGTGGTACAATGATTCTTGGAAGAATTTCTCCTCCCCAAGACATGATTTTCTCCCACTCTAACCCCTTCCGTAGGTATAAATCATTCTCCCAATTGGAAATTAGTTGTTTTTCAGGTTTTATTCCTTTCAGGTTGTAAATGAAACTGTTATTGCATAATCGATTTACATCGAATTTCCTATGAAAATGCAGATTATGAAGGAAATCCAATCCCTCAAACAGATCCATGGCCCTGATCCTAGTTACAATGATGTTTGTTTTACTGGTGATGGAAGGTATTACTTGTGATAAGGATACAAAAAGTACTTTTCTTCAACTATTTTCCCAGTTTTCAGTTCAGTCCTTTGTCGCTTCAAATCTGATGAACCTGTTTGTCTTTGTCACCTGAAATGTGATGTATGGAAGTTTCTGAGCTATCAAAAGTTTTCCCCCATGTGGACATGGTTTTCGGTAATGGTCAGAAATTGACTTTCATCTCCAGAGAACTATCTATTTCGGGTAATTGCCTAGTCATGATTCATTATTTGGAGCATCTCCTTCTTTTCATCTGCAACAACTTCAGCTAATTTGTCTATATTTACCCTTTGGATCTCCCTTCTCTGTTTTTGTGTCCGTCTCTTCCTGTTCACTTCCTGTTTTTTCTTCCCATTCATCTTGTTCCATTTTCTGTAGCATACAAGAGTAAGTGGTGCATATTGCTTGGGAATCTTCCAGAATGGAAACAATCCAACAACTCTTTTAGGAGCTATCTTCCTGCATTTATCATGACACTTCTCTCTCATTTTTTATCAACTGCATATGCTATTTATACCAGATGCATGCTTTCTTATGGTCCTTGCCTTCCAACAGGCCAGACCCAATTCCTAATTCTTTATCTCTCCAACTTTTGACCTTTTATACTTTATCTTGAAGTACAAAACTGTTTTGTTTTACTATTTTATTACTTGAACAGGAATCATTGTCCGTAATACACTTGTGAAATAAGTAGAAAAATAAATGTTTCTACTTTTCTCCTATATGTATTACAATCAAATGTTCTTTTCTAGGACATAACTGCAAATTCTGATTGGGAGGATTGCAAATCACTGGTTGAGGAGAGCCAAGAGTATAGGTAGTACAGTTGTTGGCAGGTAATCTTGACTGAAATTTGACTGGAATATTGATATATTTCTGGATACAAAAATAGAAGTGCATTTAGCTTTAGCTTCAGATACTGGATCAGTAGAGAAGTGAACTTCAGGTCTAGGCCTTTTATTTTTTCTTTGTAAAACAGCAAACGTTTTGGAGAGAATTTTGTGATTTAGTGTATGACATATGACCCTGAACTCTGTGCAATATAATTTTCAGCTTGTTTTCAGTTTAATAGTAACTTTAAACAGAAATATTGTATTTGTGATTGGGACCTCAATTTTGATTCTTTCAATGGATGTCAAAATATATCTCATTGGATTGTTTGTATTGCTGCCATATCACTTCAACCATTGGATTTGTTGATAGCCATGAGACAACCATTTAAGTTCTATGGCGTCTGCTCATGGCCAAAATTTCCAGCTGACAAAATTTCTAATCAATTCTAATGTTTCTGATCCTTTTTGAGGTTTGTATTGCTACGAATAAGGATTAACATTGCTGTCAATAGCCAATGCTTATTCTACAGTTGCATTTATAGGACTGTAATACTTATTAGATGATTTCTTAAACTTTCTCTTCTGCTGCATATTATTTTTGAAAAACTGACAAAAGTTTTACAGGATCCGTATTGAAATGGTTTTTCTGAAGTCAAATGTTCTCAGTGACGTCCAAAGATCAATGCTCGATGGTGGGATGCATGTTGAGGAGTTTGCAAGATCAATGCACGATGGTGGGATGCATGTTGAGGAGTTTGCCTGGTCCATTGCCTCATTCCGCTTCCCCTCGCTTGGGACAGCATAAACAACCTCATTATACTGGCAAAGCTGGACGCCCTAACTTGTAACTCGTTATGAAGATTTGACTCCATATTTGTGATAAAAGGGACATAAGGTTTAACTACTTGATAGTGCCTTTGTGTATGCTGGTTGGTTTATTCTTATTTTAAAAGAAATAATGATATTTATTAGATGCGTTTGCATAACTTCATTTTGCCTTGATTGGTTTAGACGTCAGACTTGTGGTTGGGATTAGTCCAAAAGTATTTGACTAAGTTAGTTTGGGCGGATGGCATATTCGTAATTTAAGTCAAGAGTACATTAAAAAAGCTCCGTTAAGACCGCAAAGACCTTCCTCATCTAAGACAATGAGAGACGATGGCCAGTTGAAAACTTTTGAGGGCATTTTGGAACATCTAGATATTGGAGATTCCAATGGTCGATCTGACCCAGCGTTATGATTTACTACCAGAGTGATACTGAGCAAATGTGCAATAACAATGGCTGTTAATTTAATTGAAATTGATGTGAAAAATAAAAAATTTGTAATTACATTATAAGAAAATTTTAAAAATTTGTAATTAAATTCTAAATATAAAAAATCTGTATTTGATTATATTATTATATAATTTTAATGTATAATAAATATGGAAAATTTAAAATTAGGAATTAATTTATAAATAATTTAAATATGTAATGAAATTTAATTAAATAGATATAAATATGTCAAGATATATGCATTCCTTTTATATTTTCAATATAATATATTTAAATCTTCTTTATAAAATTTTCCTTTCATATTTAAAATTTTATTATTTAATAAATACTTTTTACATTGTAACCGATTCAAATAACTGAGCATTAAAATAACTATTCATTGTTTATTATTTTACTAATACAATGTATTGCTTTATAAGATCGTCTTCGTATTTATATAATATGGTTACATTAATTTTATATAAGTCTTTGTTTACGATCAAATTATTAGGATGTAATTCTTACATTTATTTTTAATACTATTTTTTTTACATAAGTATATGTACTTATTATTCTAATCGATTTTTTTGGTAAATCAAAAAATAAATTTATGAGCAAAAGAATATTCTAATCGAAAATTATTCTAATGTTTGATAAACTTTTTATATATTCATTATTATTATTACTATTAACATCATAATCATTTTCTATTTTAATTCACAGGGCATTATTATTGCGCATTTGCGCAATATTATTCTGCTAGTTAAGTATATATATACTAAGGAAGAGTGGATGGACGACCACGCAGTCCATCCACTCCGTCCATTTAATCAACGGTCCTTATTACATAGCTCTTTTTCTATCTACTTCCTCTGAAAGTTCTAGAGATTTTTTCTATCATATTACGAAAACCTCTGTCGTTCTTTTCTCTTTCATTTCTACCTCCTTCTCTGAAAGTTCTAAAGATATTTTCTGTGTCATACTACGAAACCCTCTGTCGTTCTTTTCTCTTTCATTTTCTCAGCAAACAAGCAAGATCTAGCAAGCCATCTAAGGATAATATGTTGCTGGGAAAGCCTTCACGACCACCCATCAGAAGAACCACTAGCATGACCGGTATCACCCTCCACCAAGCCCGACAAACGTCTTGTAGTCATCGGTAATTACTCTGTGCTCTCTCTTACTCTTTGTGCCAACCGGATACTTTCAAATCCGGACACTTTTTGTGGCCTTTTTTCCCCCTGATTTTTACAAAAAAAGGGAACCATAGGACAGGGGTTGGTGTGCATTTTTGTTTTGTTGGGTTTTACACTGTTGGTGAATTGAATACAAGCTCCATTTTTTCCCTTTAACTTCTGGGATCTTTTTTTGTTTGTTGGGTGCTTACGGGTACAAGAACTTTCTTGTTTATAAACCCAAAAAATGCTTGTTCTTCTTCTTGCCACAAAAGCCAAGTCAAGGAACTTCCTCGGTTATAACAGACAAGCGCATTTCAGTTCATCACTGGAGGCCACAAGTCTTCTGTTTCTCATTTTCTTGAATCATCATCAAATGGGTTAAAGTGTGAGCTCTTTCCTTAAGCTTTAGAATCGGTAGTTAATTGCTAAGAACTGCTCATGGATTGATGTGCAAAGTTGCGATTTTTGTTAATCGTGTATACTGGGGTTTCATGGGTTTTGTGGGTACTTGCTCCTTTTTTTTGTTCATTTATTTCTTTGCCATGTTTGATAATCTGAGTGGTGATGAGGGTCACAGCAAGATTTGGTTGAATTAATTAGATTTTCTATTGTATGTATGATGGAGCTTGGATCTGGGGATTATGGGTAGGTTATACTATTTCATTCACAATTTAACTATTTGATAGGTTTCTAGTTATTTGTTGGCGTTTTAGGATTTGTTTCCTTGTTGAAATTTTGTATCTTTCCGGCTGAGCATAGGTGCTCCCATTATAGGAGGAGATGTAAGATTAGATCACCTTGCTGCAATGAGATATTTTATTGCAGACATTGCTATAATGAAGCTAAGGTACTAAGATTAAGATCTTCTCTTAGAAATTCTTTCTGTAGGATTTTGGTCTCGACCAATGTTATTCTACTTAGCTGAGAACTCATTTTTCATTAACTTGATGAACGAACAGAACGCATTGGTAACTAATCTTCTTGATCAACATGATATTCCTCGCTACGAAGTTACAAAGTTTTGTTATTGATATTACATCTCTAATGTTAAGTGGTCATTGAATTAGATTATTCTCTTTTCCTCAGGTCATAACTAGAAAGTGTTGGATGGTTTTGTTCGAAATCTTGCAGAATGGATGGGAGGGTATTATTAAATTTTCTTTCATACGTGATATCTTTGATTAGGCTGGATGTCAAAATGTGATCTCAAATGAGCATGCAGATATGGTTTTTGAGCTGATTTTCTTTAGTGATCGCTCTAAGTATATTTTTTTATTCATCTTTTCAGGTTATCTACCCCCTTTGTGATACAGAACAAGATGTAAACATCTATCCTTGGAAGTTTACAGTACTCGAATGTGAATAAATGGTGCATGGATTCTCATTGTTGGTCTGTTATGTATTATCAGGTTCAATAGAATTGCATCAAATGTGGAGTTGGTATGGGAAAGTACTTCTGTGCAAAATGCAGATTCTTTGAGGATGAGGTAAATTTCTCGACTTCTCATTCTTAGTCAAGTAATATCGAGAAAGAAAATAACTTTAAACCAGTTGTTTCTTTCAGGAATAAAACTGAGCAGTAACTTAAAACCAATTGTTTCTTTCACGTTTCGAAGAACCAATATCACTGTGATGAATGTACCTACTTAACTAAAACAACGTTCGATGTCTGCTTGCTTCCTCCAAATTAATCAGTATGTGTCAGTCGTGGAACTGATTCATTTCTTTTGTGATTTCTTTTACAGAACTGGAGGAAAGGATAACTTTTTCCACTGTACAAGATGTGGTGAGTGATTTATAGGATAAGCTAAATTAGAAGATGAAATTCAATTCAGATAATTTGATAGCTCAGTTGTTTAGTAACGATTTTAATGATTTAATTTTTCAGGTTGCTGCTATTCAAATTCAATCAAAGATGCACATCATTGTGCGGAAGGAGTTATGCACCATAATTGTCCAGTTTGTTTTGAGGTACTATTACACCAATACAATGTTAGCTGGTTAACACAAGATCTTGAAAATTGTTGATTGACACTTAGCAATATCCTATACAGTGTGCAGTTTCTATTTGAGACTTGTAATCTGCAATTGCAAGGCAGCAAAAATTCCTGCGAGCAAAGTTTGGTGGAGTTGATGATGAAATACCTGATGATGATGTCGAAGAG
>JAOTIZ010000002.1:8188834-8224071 GCA_027123425.1 Erythroxylum panamense | reverse complement strand
TGTGAGTCAACCTAGATGATTTCCTAGGATTGATTTACTTTGAATTTATTTGATGTGTTAGCTTCCAATTATAAATTGTTATGATTTGATTTGAATCTCAGACTTAGAGTCCAAGGAGTTTATTATGTGGATATAAGTATTGGAAGTGCTTTAATTTGATCTGAAATCCTGTATGATATGTGAATTCTCAACGAAAGTTGAATGCCAGGCTTAGGCCCGATGATAATGAGTTTCTGATTAAACATCGCATATGATTATCTGATATGACATAATCAGTATTTGATGCATTTTATAAAATGCATGCTCAGATAAAGGTGCTGTGACTTAAGTAGCCAATATGAAGCGCTTCCACGTAGAGCTTTGCTCCATGATATAAGTTTTACACATAGAGCTATGCTATGTGACTCTGTTCTGACTGAGCCCTATGGGCTAGTATTTGTATATCTATGTGATAGGTACTCGGTCACAACAATAAGAACGAATGTGAGTCTCATGCATATAGCATTATAAGATCGATATCTATTGAATGAATATCTGTGAAATATGTGTTTATGATCCGGTGAACTCATCAATGATGATTCACTCATTAACTTCGCAAAACTCACCTAAAATTTGCAAATATTTTTCAGGATCAGAAGAATACCCCGTTAGGCTAACGGGAGTATACTTACAGCATTCAAGTGAAGGATAGAGGTCGGGATCAGTTCGCGTCTGCAATTGTGTTTTTCATATTTTGTATTGAATTGTATATTCCGCATCTTCTGTGCAAAATTGTATTTTGAAATGACACAAGTGTTTTATAGTTATGAAAGGGCCCGAATGACTATTGAAAATTGTGTTAAGTGAAAATGTTTACGAATGAACGTGGGCCCAATTTGAGTTTTGATTTTCGCATTTTGTGTTATCGTTTTTTTTCAAAAAAAAGATTTTTGTGGACTTTAGAAAGATTGAGTACTTTAGCACACCACCCTCGCGGGGCACGGACTCGGATATCACCATCGATGTCGGCTTCGAGTCTTGCGGGATTGGGGTGCTACATTCTTGGATAGTGTTATGCAAACGAGCTATATGCAAAGCGAATTGCCAATCTAATTCTCATAGGCTTACTTTTTGCAACAATGTCCACTAATGTTGATTCAAGACTATCTCAGGTAAATGGTTGAAACAAAGGAAGAAATGGAGTATTCAAAGTGAGAAAACACATTTTTGGTCACTTTACAACACCAAAGCTTTCTTTCCTACGCTTAATAATGATTCCCTCGCCATTTCCCTTGCCAACCCTACCACTTTTTATGATTCCATCCTTATTTCTCCTCTTAGACTCAATTTTTGATCCATGTTTGAATTTTTTTGCTTAACATTCACTCAAAAGTTGCTTAAGATTTTTACTTAGAACTCGGTTGTTTTTATTTGTTTTTTTCAATCTTTTCCTTTTTCCTTTTTAATCTTTTTCTTCTTTTTCAATATTTTCCTTTTTCCTTTTTTTTCAATCTTTTCCCTTTTTTTTTTGAATTTCAGTAAAGACAACAACCTCCATAAAGAATGTATAGTGAGTAACTCACCTCCTCAAAATGTGGTTGTAATTGCATTTTTCGCCCCCAAACTTAGGCTTTATATTGATATTTTAGGTTAGAAAAATGCCATACTCTCCTCACTTACCTAACCTCCTAAAACTACCTCCACCCTTATGCTCCCTATCATAGCTCTAAATACTTTTACATGACTGAATTAGTTCTCTCACAGATAAAGTTATAAATATTCAAGTTCAAGGTTAGGATAATTATAGGTTATGAAAGAATATAAAAAATGCCATACTAGTGATGATATTTAATACCGAGTAGGCTAGAAAGGCTCAAACGACCAAACTTGGCCTAAATCACTTCTTTAATAAGGTCCTAAATCAGTTATTTTGCCTTAAGTGGTCCTCGAGCAAGTTCTAGGAGTTACTCAAATACAATACTTTGCTCCAGAAAAATTCACATAACATGTTTCCAATAATCCCAAAGTAATATCAAGCATATATCACAAACAAATTTGGACTAAAAAAAACACAAATTCAGCTTATGTATAAAATTGAAGTAATATAAAGCATTTTCCCTAAGTTATATTCTTTATCAATCATATTTCACCCTAGAGCATTGAAGTTTATCACAAAAAATTAAGCTTGAGGACATGTTTTTTGTTCCCAATATTTTCAATAAACTTGAGTTTTAGACTAACAACCAAAATTTCAAGGAAATTTCCCACCCCTAAACTTAAAAGATAATATTGTCCCCAATGTTAGAGAAATAATGCATAAAGATGGAGTAAGGAAACTTCCATGAGGTGCCAGTTATGTCTTGGGTGGTTGAGGAATCCTGAAAGACAATGACAAATTTAACTAAATAATTGAATTCAAAAGAAAAAAGAGACCAAAAATTTAGTTCTAAGTTATGGTCATTAGGTTGACTTTCTCCCTCCTTTCATGGTTCTTCCAAGTGTCTGGAAGGCGGTTGCTGCAGATAATCGCTCACCACATAATGCTTAAGCAGTTATCTATTAACCATGAATCTTTCATTGTTCTTTTGATTCAAAATTTCAATTGCACCAAAAGGTGAAGTGTTGACTACTCGATAAGCATCAGACCACCTAGATTTCAATTTGCCTAGAAAAGTAGTGGACGATTATTGTAGAGCAAGACTTGTTGACCCTGTTGAAATTCTTTGTCTTTTATGTGCTTATTATGCCACTTCTTAATATTTTCTTTATACATTTCAGCATTGTAATAAGCATTCCTTCTAAATTCATCTAACTCATCAAGTTGCAACAAAAATCTTTCTTTAGACTTTAAATCAAAATTCAAAATTTTAGTTGCCCAATATGCACGATGCTCTATCTCAACAAGAAGATAACATGTTTTACCAAAAACTAACCTATAAGGTAACATGCCTATAGAAGTTTTAAATGCAGTTCAATAAGCCCATAATGCATCATCCAATTTAATAGCCCAATCTTTTCTAACACTATTCACAGTCATTTCTAAAATTTCTTTTAGCTCCGTATTTGACACTTCTGCCTATCCCCTTGCTTGGGGATGGTATGATGTACTATTTTTGTGATGCACCCCATATTTTTAAAGCAAGATTGAAAATTGTTTATTTATGAAATGAGTCCCTTTATCACTAATTGTTGTTTTAGGTGTGCCAAATCTAGTGAAAATGTATTTTGATATACATTTTAACACAACTTTAGCGTCATTATTGCATGTAGGTGTAGCCTCAACCCACTTAGAAACATAGTCAACTGCTACTAAAATGTATAAATTACCAAGTGAAGGAGGAAATAGTCCCATAAAGTTAATTCCCTATACATCAAAACTTTTAAAAATTAAATTGTTGGTACGAGGCATCTCATCTATTTTAGAAATATTCCCAGTTCGTTGACAACTATCATAACAGGAAACAAATGCATAAGAATCTTTAAAGAGAGTAGGCCAAAAAAACCTGATTGAAACACTTTGGCTGTTGTTCGATTTGCTCCGTGATGCCCTCCAACTTCCTATGAATGACAATGTTTCAAAATGCTTTGAAACTCTTCTTTAGGGACGCACCTTCTCACCATTCCATCCGCACACCATTTAAATAGATATGGTTCCTCCTAAAAATAATACTTGACATCTGTGAATAACTTCTTTCTTTATTGTTAAGTAAGATTCTGTGGAATTAGATTACCTGCCAAATAATTAGCAAAATATGCAAATCATGGTAATTTATTAATTGTTGAAATTGAACAAGGAATTGACATAGAGCAAATTGTTTCATCGGGAAACTCCTCCTATATTTTTGTCTCCTCCACATAAGTCTTTTCAATCCTTGAGAGATGATCAACTACTTAGTTTTCACTTCCCTTTTTGTCTTTTATTTCAAGATCAAATTCTTGTAAGAGAAGAATCCATCGCAATAATCTGGGTTTGACATCTTTCTTTGCAAAAGGATATCTCAAAGTAGAATGGTCAGTAAAAACAATAACCTTAGACCCAATTAAATATGATCGATACTTGTCAAAAGCAAACACAATTGCTAGTAGCTCTTTTTCAGTTGTAGCATATTTAATCTGGGCTTCATTAAGTGTGCGACTAGCATAATATATTGGCTTAAAATTTTATCTTTTTGTTGCCCAAATGCTGCCCCTATAGCATAAACACTAACATCACACATTAATTCAAAAGACTTTGACCAATCTGGGGACAACATAACAGGTACAAAGGCTAAACATTCTTTCAACACTTGTTAAAAAATTGAACATAGTGTCTTTCATCAAAAGATTTGAAAGTGGTTTTTTAATTTTTAAAAATATTTTATGAATCTTCTATAAAAACCTTCATGTCCTAGAAAACTTTGGACCCCCTTAACAGATGTAGGTGGTGGTAATTTTTCAATCAATTTAAATCAACTTCAATACCTTTAGAAGAAATCTTGTGACTTAAGACTATACCTTCTTTCACCATTAAGTGACAATTTTCCCAATTAAACATAAGGTTAGTCTCTTCACAACGTTGCAAATTAACATTATCTATAAAAATTTCAAAAAACTTTTCAGTCATGTCATGAAAAATAACAGTCATGCAACGTTGAAAAGTGGCAGGTGCATTGCAAAGACCAAAAGACATACACCTGTAAGCAAAAGTACTATAAAGGCATGTAAACGTGGTTGTTTTCTTAATCTTCAGGTGCAATAGGAATTTGATTATAACCTGAATATCCATATAAGAAATAGTAATATGCAAAGCTAGCAATTCTCTCTAACATTTGATTTACAAATGGCAAAGGATAATGGTCTTTCTTAGTGGCATCATTAATCTTCCTATAATATATGCACACACGTCATCTAGTCACAGTTGTTGTAGGAATTATATATTATGAATGGCTTTTGATACGAGCTAAACCTTCACCTAGCAAGTGTACTAGAATTATAGTATAGTAGTATATATATCGTTTCCCTGAGGATTGATCACTAATACTCAATCTCACACCTTTAACTACTATTCAGGCTATCGATTATGAAGTCATTGACTAAAAATTAATAACTATATAAAAACACTTAAAGAGATAATTAATTCACTAAAAAGGTACCAAAGTTTAGCTTTCCCTCAACCTTCTACCACGAAAATCTCTAAACATACTTTCTCTACATGACTTTGAGTAGTTTCCTCCAATAAAGTCAGCCATATTTTAGGTTCTAATAACTATCTAGACCAAATTCTGACATCAAACACCTAGTTTTTAGGTCATGTAATCAATCAAAAACTATCTAGATGCATTAAAAATAAATAAAACTCATGTAATATCACCACCAAAATTATCTAAGAGTCCAATATTTCAGGTTGTCATAGTAATTTTAGTTATTCTTTATCAAGATCTAATAATCAATTCATCTAAGAATTCCATGCATGTATCAATTAAAAGTCCATGTTTCAGGTTGCTTTGAAGAACAACATGCATAAAAATCAAAGCATAAATTCATGTATTGAAAGGTAACAATTAAACAATCAACTTATGGCATAATAGGGTTCGATCAGTCTCCTTTGGCACTAAAAAGAAATTAAGCTAACATGTTTGTAAACAAAAACACAATTGGTAATAAACTTAGACAAAACATGATGGAAATAATATAAAGAAAAGCCCGTCACTAGGATAATCCCCTCCTTCTAGCCTTCTCTATTGAGTGCAGGTTGTTGTAGAGTTGTGTAGAATTGTTTTTCTGATATGTGGCAACCCTTTTTTATATTACCAAATTCGTAGCCTCTAAGAAGGTTTTTTCTTGATTTAGAAGACTTATGTATGCCTATTTTATAGTCCTTTTACATATAGAATTAGTATTTGACCATATCTCCTCAATCCTTCCTAATTTAGCTCCAAAATTTCTAAATTTAGCAAGACTTCTGCAAAATAAAAATAAAACTAATTAAGCAACCAATTGGAAGTACAAATTAACAAAATAGGGCACAAATTCATGCTAACATAGAGAAAACATACTAAATATTACTATAGAATTTTTAGACATCAGCTTTGCATGGTATAACTTTTGATCTAAAAAGCAAAATACAAGATAGCTGGGCTCAAGACCAGGATTTACAGATTCTGATCACACAACTTCAGCATAATCCTAAAACACACTCTCAATACACATGGTCAAATGATGAACTAAGAAGGAGATGAAAATTGGTAGTAGGCAATTACGATGAGTTTAAGCAAATTATCTTGCAATGCTTGCAGGATTCAGCATTAGGGGGACACTTTGTTAATAATAACACTTAAAAGGTTAAGTCTCTTTTTTTTGGAAAGTGAAGAGGAAGGAGATCCATCATTATATTAGAAATTGTGATGTCTATTAAAAGAATAAACCAAAAAATGTTGCATATCCAGGTCTTCGTTAACCCTTACCTAACCTCTCACAACCTTTGACTGATATTTCAATTGATTTCATTGAAGGCCTTTTTCTAAAGGTAAATCAGTTATATTAGTAGTGGTTGATAGACTTACTAAGTAATCTCATTTTATGGTTCTTTTACACCCCAATATAGCTCTTAATGTGGCTTAATTGTTTATGGACATATTCAAGTTACAGGGATTACCTGAGAACATAATAAGCGGTAGGGATTCTACATTTATGAGTGAGTTTTGGAAGGAGTTGTTTTCCATTCAAGGAGTAAACCTATTAATGTCATCAACTTATCACCCTCAGACAAATGGATAAACTGAGGTAGTTAATAGATGTTTAGAGACATATTTAAGGTGTATGTATAATGATAGTCCGAATATTTGGGGCAATTGGCTAAGCCTTAATGAGTGGTGGTGCAACACCAACCATAACACTTCTACACAACCTACTCCCTTTTGGAGCCTTGTATGGCTATACCCCACCACTCCATTTGCCCTATCTGCTTAGTGAGTTAAAAAAAGGAAGCAGAAAAGTTTGGAAGTCAGAGAAGAAATGTTAAGCTCTTACAATGGCACCTTCAAAGAGCACAGAACATGATGATCACTTAAGCTAATAAGAATAGGACTTACAAACAATTTATGATTGATGATCGAGTCTACCTCAAATTACAGCTATATAAATAGGCTTCTGTTGCAACCAGAGGAAATAAAAAGTTAAGCTCCAAATTTTATGAACCTTATCAAGTTACTGACCACGAGATAGGGTTAACAGCTTACAAGCTCCTGTTACCTTCTTATTCTAAGATACGTGATGTATTTCATGTCTCTCAATTAACGAAATGCCTTGATCCTGAAGTTACAACTGCAAACTTGCATTCACAATATGACTCTAATTATAATCCAGAACCACAAGCCATAATTAAGAGACAACTGGTTAAGAGGGGTAGGACTGTTACCACTAAAGTGCTAGTCAAATGGAAGATAGGCCTATGGAGTACTGTACATGTGAGTATTATTGTGAATTGCTGAAGAAATACTCTACTTTTGATCCTTGAGGACAAGGATCTTGAAAGAAGGAAGACATGATACAGATAATAGCAGCTATGGAAAATCAAGATTCAGACAGTTAAAGAATGATCCTAGTAGAAGGAAAGTTCCAAAGGAGCTTGTTGGGAATCATTTTTATTTCTCTTTTTTCGATTTATTAATTCTGTCATATTTGGCCTACATAAGCAACCGTGACAATGTTTAGCTTTTTGTTTAGAAATTCCTTCATTCCTCTATCCTCTCTGACTATTCATTGTAATCTACTACCGCTAAAGAGAAACTAGCGTAGGAGAACTCGACCAGTTATGATAGATAATGTGATAGCACTAGACTTGATAATTCCTTTTTGGTATTCTTCAAAGACAAATATGTTTATATTTTGAAGTTGCTTTTGGCCATTTAAGTCTAGAGATAGTTTTTAATATAATGTGAAATTAAATATTATAAACAATAAAAATATCTTACTCAAAATAATTTAACGGAATTTGAGAAAAAAGAAAAGAAAAAGCACGAGTTCACTTCATACAAAAATTTTAAAACTATTAAACAATATAGAAAGTTTAGTTAAAAATAAACATAATAAAGTTTAGTTAACGGAATTTGAGAAACTGCGTCCTGTCTTTGTTGGTCTCGTAAAGATGGACTCTTTAGAACCCTATGGCGAAACAATGGCGTCGAAGGACGGGGAAGCTAGCAACACTAGTAACAGAGCCAACGATTACTATGATATATACGGCCCTCAGGTACCTTCTCTCTTCCTTCTTCTTGCTATTATATTATGGAATCTGTATTTCAGTTTCTTTCCCGGCAAGTGATTAGGCATGTGTTTCCATTGGAATAATATATTTTTCTCTTTTTTTCCTCATTTCTAATCCTAATGTTAATTGCTTGTGGTTGTTCAAGAAGAAATGCCATGGCGATGCCTGTAAGTTCTAGTTAATCACGTATTTTCTTTGATAATGTAGCTGTCTGCTAGTTAGAGAATAATTCATGTCGTTGGTCGTGTTAGATTATTGAAAATTTTACTTCTGAACGGGGTGTAGCTCTATTCAGATGTGTAACGTTGTTGAAGATATCCACAGCTGGATGGGGTTTAGACATTCCACGAAGCTAAATCGTGAATATGAATACCTATTTGTTAATTGCAATACAGTTGAATATACTGCTTCTTTGTACTGGTTAATGACTTTAACCTTGGCTTCAAAATGTGTTAAGCTTATGTGATCTAAGTAGCAGTGTATCACTGATAATTTGATATGAATGAAATATTTAGTTGTGCAGAAATGTCTACACAAGCAAGAGTTACGTGTTTTTACGTCTGCCAACTATGTTGGTTTTCTTGAGTTTGGAAATAAGTTGCACTGCTTGTGGTAAATATGATTTTATTTGTAACTTTGTAGGCAAAGGCGGAAGTTATATTCAGGACGCCAGAAACTGGCTCAACTTTGAATATTCAGGTAGGTATTAATTTATTATCTTTTCTTTGTGTTATTTTCTCTTAAGTTTTGGACAAGTGTAAACATTAAAACTGGAAAAATTTATCATAAAACAGGACATTCAAGGCCTTGTAACATGGGTGCTTGCTGAAGGATTTAGCCCACCATGGGTATTTGTGAAGGTAAGAAGGAATCTGTTTGATTCCTTTCAACCTTTGTTTTGCATACCTGTGCAAATGCATTTTAGAATAACTTTCGAGGGAGTTTTTAATAAGATTGTGTATTAGATGCATTGGCACATTAGTATCAAACAAAATTGTATCTCTTTCATATGTATTTTAGCCATGCGTGATGCTAATTACTTGAATACTTGATTTAAAACTGGTGATAAGCCTGCTTATGTGAGAAGTTTGAAATGCCCTCGTATGTTCTTTCCTCAGAACAATGGATATCCTGGAAATTATCATACCAGAAAATTTTGTATGTGAATCTGTTTAGGGTTTCATTCTTGAATTGTTACTGTCTTTTCTTGAGGATAGGATTTTAGGAGCTCAATTTTGTTTATTTGAATCTGTTTATGGTCCCATCCTCAACAAAAATGTTGTCCTCTACAAAAATGTTGTCTAATCTTGCTTTTGCACCTATCAAAATGAATATATGAGTTCAATTTAATGGTCTCACATACTTGCTGAACATTTGCATTTTACAGAACAAGCCTCTGATTCCGAAAGTGGTTATGTTATATGTGCCTGGTCTGGATGCAGCCTTATACTTATCACAGAGTAGGTTACTTTCTAGCTTTAAAGAATGCTGTGGAAATCCCAAGGGGCTGTTAGCTCTGAGGTTGGTATGACTCTTCCTTCTTTTACTGTCCCTTCATGGTTTTGTATCATGGATAGCAAAGGATAAGCTGATAGCTCTTAGTGCTTGTACTATGCTAGCTGTGCATCAGATGGAATGCAGATATTAGACACACTCTTAACGTGCAAAGTTAAAAGAAAGAGAAATCAAGTTGATTCAGTATTAGGGAATCGAATCCAGCCATCTGAAGGAGGTTTTGACCTGTTTAGACAATGCATCTGAAGATTTTTTTTTTAATTAGCCAGTTACAATTTGTGTCAAAGTAACAAAGCTGTGCATTTTTATGCAGGGAAAATTTCTGGTGCTGGAGATTCTTTGCCAGTAGAATTGAAAAACCTACCTTTTCCTCTTATGTATTACACACTTACAGCTAAACAGTTGGAAGACAATGGATATTGTATCAACCATCCAGGTGATATGGATTGGTTATGTCTCTGCTTTATTAGTTTGGTTGCTCAGCAAATTATCCATAGGTTTTTTGTTGGTAGTAGCCCGACTCTTTAATTGATGTGATGCAGGTTTTTGTTCCGCTCTTCCTGCACCTTCAGGTTCCCCTCCATATGAAATACTGGCGCTTGATTGTGAGATGGTAAGTTGCCTGTGTGGTTTGAAAATTAGAAACCTTTCTTCTTACTAAAATAATCATTAACGGGTTGCAAGATTCTAAGCTTCTTTGAAAGCTGAAGAGTGAAAATTTGCTCTACAGCTTTTGCAGGCATAATAATTTACTGATTCTTTTTTGCTTTTCTGACTCTCTCAGTTCATATAAAGCTGCAAGATGATTTTATGTTTTAGCATTATCATCCATTTGTTGACCATTGTTCCTGGATTTTGAATAACTTGCCTTTCCTCACTTGCTAGACATCTAATTTCTAGTCATTGGCACTTACACACAATTAGGTTATTGCTTGTTCAAATGTCTGTTTTAAATGCACCAAAATCCTCTAAAAGTTCTTGAGCTAAATCACATATGCATATAATTATAAGAAGAGGCGGATTACAATTGACACTTTGTACCAAATCAAGTAATAAAAGAAAGGAAAGAGCTAAAGAAAAAGGAAGTTATTATTATTAAGTGCACAATCTATGAAATGAGGAAGGGGAATTTCACACTTTTTTTTCCTTCCAGAAAGCACATATGATTTGAATATGGCATGGAGTGATGGTAAATCAAATCTAAAAAGTAAAGTTGTTTAGTTGATGAAAGTTATCTCATTATGGGTGTGAATGTTTGCTAAAGTTGACAAGCTAATAAGATGCTTTTGTTGATACTAGGAGGTAACTTTTGCTAGTATGAAAGTTGAGAGAATACTAAATCTATTATTAGCTAATTACTTTTTTTTAACAAATGATTAACATTAGAAAGCTTTATTGATGCAAAATAGGTTAAAATTTATAAACGAAATAAAAGAGAGAAATTAGTCAACTACAAGTTTCAGTTTAGTGGAAAGAAAAATGAGAATTGGAGTGACAGCAAGGGTAATAAGGGCTAAAAAATGGCTCAATATTTTCCTTATTAGATAAGGAATAATAATAAGTTAGGTATATTGGCTTAATTTGTCCAGGACTTAAACTTATTTAAGAATAAAGAATCCTTATTACAATAGGATACAAATTTTAATATTTTAGTTAGGAATCTTTTCCTACTATAATAAGGATTCTAAGAACTTCTATAAATACGAGTATAACCAACTCTTCAAGAATAATATATCCTGAAATTTTTTTCCTATAAACTTGAGTTTTCAAATAAAGGGTATGATGCTTTATTTTTTAGACCCTAAGAGTGATTCTTAGACCCTAAGAGTGTTTCTAGTTTTCTACCCTCCATTGTTTGTATTAATCACCAATTTATATCAATTTTAACTTGAATTTTCAATAACTAAAACCCTAAATTTCTGCTATATTAAACCCTAAAATTCTAGCCTAAATTTACATCATCAACCCTAAAATTCTAGCTAATCCAAACTTGAAACTCCAATAACCTATGCTGAAATTCATTATTGAAATCTGAAATTCTAGCCGCCTAACAACACTCAACAACTCATATGCCCTAGTTTTTGTGAATTTTAGCTATTAGTTGATATTTCATATATTTTTTCTATATCAATTTAGTATCAAAGCTTTGGTTCACAATGGCAACACAGAGTGGAAGAGTGTATAAAAGAATACTGAACGACTAATAGTAAGATGAAATATTTTTGAGAATTATGTAAAGGGACCTTAATGACCCTTAATCACGAGGTGCCTAAGAATTAGAGAGCACATGGAGACTTTATAGGCTATGATAAGGTTGAACCATATAATGTACTTGAGGGTATTACCAAGAAAGTTCGTGTTGCTGCTCTCGATTTTGAAGGAAAGATGAATCCATACCTGATCTTGGATTGGACAACAATTAGAGAGGACTTCTTTGACTAGTACAACATGTCATAAGATCAAAAGTCTGATTTGCAAAGATGAAGCTACTTTGACATGCTAAAATCTGATGGAGATCGACAGAGGATAGACTTCGAAAAATAAACCAGCCACCAATTGTAGATTAGGAAAAGATGAAGCTAAAGTTATTGGAAAAATATTTACCGTTTGATTATCAAGAAGATGTCCAAGATCAACTCACAATACTCAGACAAGGGGTTATGTCCATAATAGAGGACACATAAATATTTTATAAACTTTAATATGAAGGAATGAATTCTGAACGACAACTTATATCTCACTACAAAAACGGCTTAAGGGCAGAAACTCATAAGGAGCTGACAATATACAGGATTTACAGCCTTGAAGATGCACATCACTTGGTTTTAAAAGCGAAATGATACTTAGGACAAGAAGTAACTATAAAAGTTAAAAGAAGCCAGGAGTTCGATATTAAGAGAACTACAATGGTTCCAAATTTTAGGCCAACACCTGATGTGTCAAAATTTACATCACAGAACAACTACAAAACTTCTTAAGGAGTTGAACCTAAAGGCAAAGGTATAGTTAAGACTGGGAAAAAAGGAGACAGTAGTGGCAAGAAATGATTTTTGATGTAATGGGAGAGGCCATTTTGCTTATTAATGCACTAATGGAGGTTTGCACATGATGGAAGAAGAAAAGATGAAGAATATGATGAATATGTGCATGAACGTGAAGCCGGAGAGGAGTTGGAAGGAGACTCTAATGGTGAACAAGTTGGTCCTACAAATCTTAATGTTGTGATATGCATATTTATGACCCCTAAGGCGAAAAAACAAGAAGAATGGCTTTGTACTGATATTTTCTTTACTCAATTTAGATGTGAAGATAAAGTATATAAGTTTATCATTGATGAAGGAGTATAAATATGGTATTATAGAACATGGTGAAGCAATTAAATTCCTTTTAAGAAAACATCAAAATCCCTATAGAGTTGCTTAGGTGGGTGATAGCACTATACCGGTAGCTCGAAGGTGTTTGGTCTCTTTCAAATTAGGAGAAGACTCTATTTTATATGATGTTATTCCTATGAAAATCTATCACATTTTACTCGGTACACTTTGACCTTATGATTGTGATGTGCAGTATTTTAGAAAAGCTAATACCTATTAGTTTATGTTTCGTGGAAAGAAGATAATTTTGAATCCTATAAAGGTAGACAAGGTGGACAAAAGAAAAGTTAATAAGGCAATCATAAATGCCAAGCAAAAGCCTCTTAATGTTCTTAAGGAGAGAGAATTTGAAGTTGTTAATAAAGAGAAAGGAATTATGTTTGCAATGGTAACGTTGGAGTAATAGAAACAATACATGAAGCACCTCTTACATTACTAAAAGAAGTGGGTGAATCGTTGGTTGATTTTTTAGACCTTACACTGAATGATTTATAAGGTGATTACCTCATTTGCAAAATATTCAATATACTATCAACTTGGTTCCTAGACCTGCTTTATCAAATCTTCTAGCCTATTGCTTAGATTCTATCGAGAATGAAGAGTTGAAGAGACAAGTAGAGGAGTTGTTAAAACAAATAATTTATTTAAAAAAGTCTTAGTCCGTATGTAGTTCTTGCATTATTGACTCCTTAAAAAGATGGAAGTTGGCAAATGTGGGTGATAGGTTCCAGAACAAGGTATGGAAAATATGTATATATGTATTGATATTTAAGCAGAATGACAATGATAGACTGGTTTTCGAGGACCAGTACCTCCAGCCTATGGCTCAAACATTCGTCAGTACATGCAATAATCTCTCTCTTCCTGCCTATTGCTTATTTATACTAAGAATCTGTGATTGCTAACAGATTCGGTTAGCTGACAACCTAATGATTGGTTGTCAGCACCACTAACTAACTAACAGAATATATGAATTTAATAGTCAATTCTGCCCCTCTACTCCCTTACTCCTCTGCCTTCTTTTTATTTCTCCTCACATAAACTTGAGTTATCTTTGATCTATCAATGGGGTGATAAACAGGATCACAATGAGGTTACGGTTCCAATTTCCTCGCCTTAATGACATTTTAGCGATGTTGACTTGAGCTAGTATGTTTACCAAAATAGACTTATGAAGTGGGTATCATCAAATCCAAATTAGAATCAGACTTGGAGATGAATGGAAAACAACTTTCAAGATTGAAGAGGGACCTTAATGAATGGTTGTTGATGCGATTTGGACTCACAAATGCACCTAGCATCTTTATGAGAGTGATGAATCAAGTGTTTCGACCACTTATGGAGAGATTTTTGGAGGTTATTTTGATGATATATTAATATATAGCAAGACTAAAGAAGATTACCTATTACATCTACAACAAATCTTAAAGAGTTTTGAAGTAAGAGAAACTTTGTATCAATTTGAAGAATTATTCTTTCATGCAACCAAATGTTGTATTTTTGGGTTTTATTGTATCTTACTGAGGAGTAGACATGGATCTTGAGAAGATTAAAGTCATCCTTGATTAACCTATTTCAAAAGATCGTGAGACATAAGAGTTTCCATGACCTAGCAATATTCTACAGGCTGTTCATTCATAATTTCAGCATCATAATTGCACCCATTACGGATTGTATGAAGAAAGGGCAGTTTAATTGGTCAAAGTCCGCAGCTATAGCCTTTGAAGAAACCAAGAAAAAGATGACATAATTTCTTGTTTTACAGCTTTCTAATTTTTCTAAGGTATTTGAAGTTGCTTGTGATGTATCTCATGCGGGAATTGATGGCATACTTAGCCAATGACACCCAAATGCTTACTTTTGTGAGAAGTCAAGTGAAGAGAAGCAACAATATCCAATTTATGATAAGGAATTTTATGCATTGGTATGTTTTGTCTACAATTGACGTCATTATCTCTTGTACAAGGAGTTCATTCTATTTGGATCATGAATCTCTTAAACATTTGAAGTCCAAGAAGAACATGAAAAAAAGGCACAAATTATGGAGTTAATTTTTGGAGCAATTTAACTTTGTTATTAAACATCAAGCTGGAGTTAATAAGAAGGCATCAAATGCTTTGAGTAGAAAGAATTATTTTCTTAACACTTTTGGTAGTAAAAGTTGTGGGATTTGTAAAACTAAAAAGAGAATATGTTTTACATCGAGATTTTAGAATAATTTATTCAAAAATTGCAGCTAGACAAAGGGACGACCACTTTCCTTTTGTGATCCATGATGACTACTTTTTTAGATGAAATCAATTGTGCCTATCCAATACTTCTATAAGGGTGTATGTAATTTGGAAATTGGTTAGAGGAGGAGCAACATGTCACTTTGAAAGAGACAAAACTCTTCTTTAAGGCTAGACGTATCTAACATCGTACGATAATGTCGAATATTTCAATTAGCTAAAGGAAAGAAACAAAATTGTGGATTATATACACAGTTGCTCGTGCCTCGTGAATTATAGGAGGATATAAGTAAGGATTTTGTCTTGGGATTTCCTAAATCTACAAGAGATTATGATTTCATTTTTGTTGTGGTGGATAGGTTTTCAAAGGTTAGTCATTTTATTCCAAGTTCTGAGACTTATGATGTTGCTCATGTTGCTAAACTCTTCTTAAAAAAGGTTATATGTTTTCATTAATTACCTTTAACAGTCATTTCTAATCGTGACATGAAGCTTATCAGCTAGTTTTGGAGAATCCTGTTAGAGTATCCCAAATTGACTAAACATGAAAATGTTAAAGGGTTTATAAGTAGTAAGAGTCAACTATCCAAATGATTAAAATGACTAGGTCTAATCATTTTAACAATGGTTAACCTAAGCTCAATTTTTATTAGTGGACTCTACACTCTGCCCATATTAAAAATTCTATTATGGTATCAAAGCAAGTTTGGTCCAGATTATTAATTTCTCGGTTGTCTATCTGGATGTCCAGTCCTAGCGACCCGGTCCGATTACCACTGCGTTTATTTCAAGTGACAACTAGATGTCCAGTCCCAGTTGCTCTTGATGTAGAGTGTTAGAGTATCCCATATTGACTAAACATGAAAATGTTAAAGGGTTTATAAGTAGTAAGGGCCAACTATTTAAATGACTAGTTCTAGTATGGTTGAACCAAGCCCAATTCTTGTTAGTGGACTTTAGACTCTATCCATATTAAAAATTCTAATAAACCCTATAGAAAACATTAAATACTAAGCTTCAATTATTCAATTTCTTTTCAATTTTGAGGTGGTGAATAGAAGCTTTTGGGGACATGTTAAGATGTTTGGTTGGAGACAGTGTGAATAATTGGGACCTAATTCTTCTTATGATATAATTTCTATACAACAATTCTCTAAATAAGTCAACTAGGAAGAGTTCTTTTGAGATAGTTTTGGGAGTTTAACTAAGAAAGCCTATTAATCTAGTTCCTTTACCACAAACAACATGAGTTAGTGTTAAAGTTGAAGGTTTTGCACAACACATGAGGGATATCTTTGATGAGGTACAAAAAAAGATGACAACCAACAACTTGACTTACAAAGAACATGCTAATCAATATCGTCCCTTGGTGGAATTCAGTGAAAGGGATGTGGTGATAGTAAGAATTCGTATATAGCATTTTTCCCAAAAAAATAGAAAAGAAACTTCATTCACAAAATATTAGACCTTATAAGATCCTCAAGAAGGTAAGTGTTAATGTTTATGTTTTGAAATTACTGACTGATATGGAAATTAGTCCTATCTTTAATATTTATCATGGACATGATGATACGTCAAGTCCTATTATAGCTATGAGAAATCCAACGATTCCTCATCTTAAAGAGGAGATAGAGGATGCTCTTGATGAACAAGTTGTAGCCACAAGAACTGTTGGGTATTGCCTTTTTTTGTCAAGTGGAAAGGAAGATTAATTTCTCATAGCACGTGAATTTTAAAGCTGAATTTCAGAAGTTAAATTCAAACTTATATGAGCAGTATTTGTCACATTCTACGTTGATGACGACTTCAGACAAGTTGGGCATAATTGATGCAAAAAAGTTTAGAGTTTATAATAAAATAAAAGAGGAGAAATTAGTCAACCACAGACATTAATTTGGTAGAACAAAGAATGAGAATTGAAGTGGCATCGAAGCAGTAAAGGCTGAAAAATGGCTGAATATTACTTTATGCAAATTTTCCTTATTAGATAGGGAATAATAATAAGTTAGATATATCGTTCTAATTTGTTTAAGACTTAAGTTTATTTAAAAATAATCCTTATTAGAATAGGATTTTTGATATTTTAATTAAGAATATTTTCTTACTTGAATAAGGATTTTAAGAGTTTCTATAAATATGTGTATAATTAACGCTTCAGGAATAAAATATCCTGAATTGTTTATGTAAATTTGATTTTTCAATTAAAAGGTATGATTATTGTTTATGTAAATTTGATTTTTCAATTAAAAGGTATGATTCTTTCTTTCAAGAGTGATTATGACACCCTAGAAGTGATTCCTAGTTTCCTACTCTCTATTGTTTGTGTTACTCACTATACTCCAACAATTTTAACTTGAATTTTCAACAACCAAAACTCTAAATTCCAGCAATATAAAACTCTAAAATTCTAGCCAAAATTTCTATCAATCAATGCTAAAATTCCAGCTAATCCACATTTGAAATTGGGATTGGGTCTTAAAATCTCATATTTCCGCAACCTAACAACACTCAACAATCCATATTTCCTAGTTTCTGTGATTTTTAGCAATTAGTTGATATTTCTTCTATTTATCCTACATCATTTAGTTCTTGGAAAATGTTAATGCATCGCTGAGTGGGTTTGTTGCATTTGCTTTATCTTTGTGATTCAGTGTATCACAAGTGATGGGTTTGAGTTAACAAGAATAACCATCGTTGATATTAAAGGACAGGTATGTTCTACTGAATTTCTGATGATCAAATTTTTAATCCTATTATCTGGATTTTTGCAGTAAAACTTACCCCGAGTTCTTTATTTAGTGCTGTTCAGTGTCTTCCATGTCTCGGTGCAAACCATATGAAATTCTACCATTAAATTTTTTAGCACACACAAAGCTGTGATCTGCAGTTTATAAAGACAAATGACAACTTTTATTCAGATAGGGTTAGTAGTTTTATGAGGTAAAATGCTACGGATTTTTAATCATCATGGGTAAATGGTATTTCCTTTAGTTTTTTTTTCTTTTCCTTTTCTCCTCTATAGGGATTAGTGGTTCCAGGGTGGTAACAGAGAGAGAGAGAGAGAGAGAGATTGATTTCATGAATTTTTGCTGTCCTGAATTTGGTTCTTCAAATATCTATACTTGGCAATTTAATTTACATAATTTTATATCATGTGATGTTTTATGTATTGTTATCATATTGGGGTTAAAGCCTGTTAAATGTGGAGCCCTCACAGTTCTTTGCTAGTCTTCCCCTTTTTTACCTTCTTTTCCCCAGTCATTGTTGCGGGGCCAATACCTGTGAAGTACGCGTATACCTGTGAAATATGCATAATATATTTAACACTGAGCTGACTTGCAGGTACTGCTGGATAAATTGGTGAAACCATTAAACAAGATTGTTGATTATAATACGAGGTAGGCTTTGCTATAAATGTTTCTCAATGCTTAAAGCTTAAAGCTCGTTTTGATCGTCCCTTTAACAGCATTAAACACTGGATTAATGCTGGATATTTCTTTTCTTTCAGAGATTAAATACTGAAGATTCTTAATTATTAACTAATACCATTGGGAAGATTCTAACGATTCAAAGTGATATCCTGTGTTTATGTGATTGATGGACAAAGAAAGGAGCTACAACGCTGTGTGACAAACTTGATTGTTTAACTCTGTGTGCTTATATCTACCTTTTTCTTCTTCTTTGCTTCAACTGAAAGTGTAGAGTGAGCTATCATTGTTCGGTCAACATAATATCCCCACTAGGATCTCTCTCTCTCTCTCTCAAAATATTCCGATTTATCAAAAACTACTGTTGCAGGTTTAGTGGCATAACATCTGGGATGCTGGAAGGAGTAACAACAAGTCTTAAAGATGTTCAGGTTCACTGCTTTTCTTCTTATGCTTCATATAGTCACCCACCAAGATGTGGAACAGATTTTTTCTTTGAATTTCTACGATATTATTTTTGGTTATCATGTCTGCATCAGACATTCAGCATTACTTTTATTTTTATTTTTTTCATAAGATATTATTTCTAACATTTCATGCTCACTTTTTATCTAGGAAGATTTCCTTAAACTTGTTTACAAAGAGACCATTCTGGTTGGCCATTCCTTGGAGAACGACTTGTTAGCTCTAAAGATCTCTCATATGTTAGTGGTTGATACTGCGGTGTTGTACAAGCATCCGCGGGCTGGATCTTATAAAACTGCTCTTCGGGTTCTTGCTAAAAGATTTCTTTCTAGAGAGATACAACAGTCAGGGGTTGGACATGACAGTATTGAAGATGCAAGAGCTACCATGGAGCTGGCACTTTTAAAGATCAGAAATGGCAAGTGAATCTTTTTAAAAAGTTGCATACTTTGAATTTTGAATTATGTCTGATGTATGATTATGCTCTTAATTCCTCCATGTATCTTGCTCTTGTTTCAGGACCAGATTTTGGTTCCCCTCCATCATTTGTACGGAGAAAACTCCTTACAGTGTTGAGTGAGTGTGGTAAAACCTCCTCTTTCATTGATGATATATCCATTATAAAGAGGTATTCTTCTGAGTCATCCCATGTATTTCCCGTGTCTTCGGATGATGAAGCACTTTTAAAGGCTATGAAAGAGGTACTCCAAACATTTTCCAGTAGATGACGCTGTTGTTTCATCTTACTTTGACTAAATCCTTATGTTTTTTTTAATCACTCTAGGTGAAGAATGGTCGGGTACATTTTATCTGGACACACTTCTCAGAGTTGAATATCTACTTCAAGAAACAAGCAGAGGAGGAGCAGAAATTCAATAAAAAACTTGCAGAGATGATATCGTTGGTTACATGCCAAAAGAAGTCCATGAATAGAGAACTCATGAAGTGCATCGCTACATCTGAGCTAAAGAATATATTAACACGCTTGGATGATAGGGTCCGTCGTCTTCACTCTGCATTACCAAGTAACACCATGCTCATAATTTGCACCGGACATGGAGATACAGCAATTGTTCATAGGTGCGAATCTGTTTTATGCCCTATATAGTTTGAATATATTAAATTGAAAACCAATCAACTAATAAAAGGAAGTCAAATGCCTAATTATTATCAAATTCTGATTGGAGTGCATGTTGTAGTATTTGTCATGTTTAAGGTTTTGTCTTGAAATGTTTTAACATCCATGACAACTTTTTCGTCTATGTACATGGCTGAAGATTGAGGAAACTGCTCGCAGATCAGAAAGAAGTTGCGATATGCCGTGACCATATTGTAAAAGTCTTGGAAGAGCTCCAGGCCCAGGCCGAAGTAGCTTTATGTTTTGTAGGTGTAAAGAACTGAGTGGACATTATACAAAGTTGCGGCTCTTTTCTTGACCCCGTAAGATATTCCAGACTGATTTAGTGTTGGTGTTTATCTAATTGGTGGAAAATGTTCGTTTTTTAATCATTGTAAATTGCACTGTAGATCAAGTGACAGTTAACTGTTTAGTTGTACAACCAGTTCTTTGGAGAAAGAAACAGTAGGACCTTTCTTGAGCTTCAATGACGTCTACTGTTAGTTTGATTAGTTTCAGTAGAATTGTTAAAGCATTAAACTCCTCTGCTTTGTTTTTGCAGTTTGATACCATGTAAGAGTATTGTGACTCGGCATATTGTTTCATAATAGAAGAAAGAAGTCAACTTTCTTCTTCTTCTTTTTTGCTATGGGCCAAGGATCAAAATGTTCTTTGAATGTTGATTTTTACACGATAATTCGATCTCCCTATCAACTCTGGGGTCAGTTTTCCCTTTCTTTATAGGATCCAAAATGGATGGCATTGCACAAACTTCCCGGTACAGCTCTTAAGCAGCAATTTGCGATTTCTGATGAGAGAAAATGTGAATAAGGATATGGGATCTTAGGGAATCTCCTTAACGTAATCTGGGTACACTTGCAAAGCATGGCTCGAGGCTAGCTTAATTCCCTAAACATTTATTCAGTTGGATTTCCATGACCACTATTCCAATCAACTCAATCTGATAGGGATTTTTTTTTTTTTCCGTTTCGTTTGAGCAAGACTTATTTAAACATCCTACCCCATTGGGCTACAAGGGCCATTGATAATGGAAGATTGATGCAAGTCTTTTGCCATGTTACTTCAAATTTTACAATATTCATACCACAGATGAAACAAAGAACTGAAAACAAAGCTGTAATTTAACAATGTCAGACAGTTAATAGCTCATGCAAACTTATGTATAACACTAGGAATTCATTGTTCTTAACTAATAGAAACATATATCAGCGTGCATCTACATATACCAAATGAAATAGGCAAAGCAACTAAACAACGTTTAAGTTACCCAAAACACTAGAAATGCCACTAGCCAAAAGGTTACCTCTTTATCTCCATGCTGAAGCAACAATCAAACTCTTGTCTTCCCACCCAAAAAGAAGTGCATCCATTTCTTCCTTCAAAGTGTATCGGTTACAGTACTCTCTTATGAGTTTTCTAATCATATCAATCACATTAGGACCCATGGAACATGATGTAAAGCCAGCCATCATCATCCTTGCTCTCCATTTGCCTGCAACTTCATAACGCTCTATCCTTTCTTCACCCTCACAGGCTACAATGTTTACTATGTCTCGTGCCAAGCACTGCCTTTCAACATTGATCCTATCCTGACTCTCTCTAGGGAGGGTTGCATCAAGGGACTCAAATACAGCAGAATAATAATTGTAAGCTTCAATAAACCTTGGGAGAAACGGAGTGGTGTTTGTGTTAACATCTTGTTCAACAACAGTAACAAGTTTTGGATTCAGACTCTTAACCATTCGGAGGAGCTGGTCTCGCTCATTTATCATTGAAACACTCTCATCAGGCATGTGATGAAGTTGGAAAGCAAAATTTACTATGATTGCCTCCCCGGGCTTGCATTCCAGCATTGATGGGCTGACAAGTGCAGTCTTTGAGGCCACTGGATGAAACTCAAATGGCACCTTCAGAGCTTCTGCTAGTTTCTCAAGCCTTTGACCTATGATCTTTAGGCCCCCCACATAACGTTGAACTGACTCGGGGTCATCAACCCCAGTTAACCTCAAATAAGGTAGCTTACCAGGATGCTTAGCAAGTGTTTGTATCAGTGTTATGTATTGACTTCCTTGGTTTATGTCAAAATCTATAATATGAACTCTCTTTTCACCTTTAAATGCCTCAAGCATGGCACCATTTGCTGACATAAATCCAAATTTGAAACAAGGGCAAACCTCAAATAGAATCTGCATGGCTGCAAGCCTATCAGAAGAAGGGGGCTCCTTGCATTTCAGAGC
The DNA here is from genome assembly GCA_027123425.1 of Erythroxylum panamense. Lineage (NCBI taxonomy): Eukaryota > Viridiplantae > Streptophyta > Magnoliopsida > Malpighiales > Erythroxylaceae > Erythroxylum > Erythroxylum panamense. The sequence goes on along the minus strand of JAOTIZ010000002.1, from coordinate 8,201,459 downwards.
TTTGTAGAGATATTTTCCTGAGAAGGCCATGCGTGCTGCAAGACCTTCCACCATGTAGGCTGCAATCCTCTGAGGAGGATCTCCTTGAACTGAAACCATCTGTCTGAGATCATTTATTAAAGCTGAAGCTTCATCAGTGTTTCCTTCTGAAAGAGCATTAGCACTATCTAAAAGCAATCGTTTAGGAGTTCGAGCAGGTACTTGTGATACTTCTTTGTTAGTGCTAACGCTACTCAGGTTAGAATCTGAAGATGAAGACTCCTTAGGTGAATCATGGAGCATCACATTATGAATAGGATCAGACCACTCTGCATCAATATCCATGCTTTGACAATTTTCATACATGTCATCTTCATCTTCTAGCAAAGCTCTTTCTAGTTCTTGTAGTTTTAATCTCATTGTGTCTTCATCATAGCCTTCAGGATCTGGGCTTTGAACATCCAAGTAATCAGAATTAGAATTGAATTGATAGGCATCACGTTGTCTTATCATGGAGGAACCTGAACTTGTTCTTAGCTGGCAGGATGATATGCCTTGTGCCTGCAATGTATCTCCTGAAATTCCTGAACTTGGTGATTCAATTAGTTCGTCGCTAGGAGAGTCGACAAAGTACTTTTCATAACTCTCACTGGAGTAAGAACCTATCATATATGGGACCTTATGTTTAACAGGGCTGCACCCCTTTGTAAGCAAGCCAGAGTTCTCATTAGTGCCTTTAAGTGAGTAGAGTTTATGATTTCTGTATGACGTGCCTGAAAACTCTGCAGGTCTAACTAAAGACATGGCTTTCTCTAAATGGCTCAGCTTTTGAAGAAAGGCAATTGTAGCATAAGTAGGGAAGGCCTGTGCAAGTCACGTAAATTTGTTACAGAAGTCGTCACTACTATTGGGCAAAACTAATTTCAAACAACAATATTATAGTGTTTCTCTTCAAGTAAAAGTAAATAACCACCTTGTGTTAGCTACGCAAAGCTGAAACTTCTGCAGAAGTTTTGTAATACCTGCATTCAGCCACCAATAAATAGCAAAGAATCACAGGTCAGTCGAGCAGCTGCCAAAACCATAATTCATGGGGAAGTAGGTGGGGGTGGTTGGGAGTATGAGGGAGTGGTGGGTGGAGGAGGGAAGATGTTAATGTATACAAAGTGAAGAAATCAAGTCTGCAACAAGTATGAGCTTTAAAGGAGAGATCTTCGCACAGAAGGGAAAATTGTCTAGCATAGTATCGTTAGATTTGAGGGCTGACCTTCATATCCATATGCACACAAGCACATAAACACAGTAACAACATCTTGCAAATTAACAATATTATCTAGCATATAGCCGGAAGCTACATCAGGTTTTTTAATCTTATGCACTTGGAAGTTTAGGACAACTTTCACCAAAGCAGAAGGATCTACAGCAAATTAATAATCTCTCTCCTGCTTTCTCTGCTATACAAGTAATATCCAAGAAAAAATTTCAGTAAAATTCCTGCCTATTTGAAGAACTATATGACAAGGTAAACCAACCAGAAAAAATGGAATCAAACTGCAGAGGCTTCACTGATCAAAATCGGACATACAACAAAACCTATAAAAGGAGAGATCTATAAAAGAAAAATAAAACCAAACCATAGTTCACGATGAATGAACAGAACAAGTGAAAAGCATAAAGCCTTCGGTTGACCTTAAAAGAAGAAGAAAACAGAAGTCGAGAAAAACACCTGATGAAGCGAGACAGAGACCTCAAGGCGAAGCAACGAAGATCGTTACAGTAGCAAACCCTGCAATTTAGCAGACACCCAGATGAACATAAACCTCAAAGTTGGGTTTGAGAGAAGAAAAACACAAATTTGACCAAAAATATGGTAATTACGCGTAAGACAAAAGTGACTATGACCCCTTTTTCGTTTCTTTAAAAAACTCAATGCATTGCGAAGTTAGGTAGGTTGACGCGCAACAAACCAAAAGGCTTTCACAAGAATAGACTTGAAGAAATTCTAAACAAATGATTGAACAGACAACAAAGAATTAGATAAAAGTAAACAAGAAGTTACAAGGCAAATAATATTAACTTGAACAGGCTTTCATAGGATATCTTAAGTATTAACCAAGAAAATCCATTCTTCTGAAATCTAAGAACTTGTGTAAGAAAAAGAGTTAGAAACTGACCAACATTTTGTTTTTATGAGACACAAACTCCTATGTCTTCACTTCTATCTATGTACGACCTCTTTCCAATCTGCATACAGTTTCTCTGATTTTATCCCATGATCTAAACTGTGACTTCCCATTCACTTTTTTGCATATTTATACTAACCTGTCTGACCATGTTGTCATGCTTACGTGGTACTGTCAAAACACCCAAAATCCTGGCTCTCCGCCAGATCCTACAATCCTGACCATTCATTTCCTCAACATAAAATAAAAGCCTTCTATATTTTTTCTATCAACTAGTCGTGAATAAAGGGTCGAAGTCAACGAACGTTTACGTTTGAGATCAAAACTGAAATTCATGTTCGGATTAAAATTAACAAAATTGTAAATTTCTGAATTTTTATTCTAAATTCGGATACGTTGTTTCCCCATTTGCAAAGATGTTGAAACTTTTTCTTTATTCATTTTCGAGCGTTGTTCATTTACCATCTCAAACTTTACCATATTGTTATTAATTATCAAACATCCATTCAATCCAGATTTAAAGGTTCAAATCTAGATCAAATATTTAGTATTGTTATGCTGAGTATTATTTTAAGATTATTGTGTTATATTTATAAGTAAATGGATTAAATATAATTAACATTTACATTATTTTATAATCTATCTTTCTCTTCTACAATTATATATAATATCAAACTTCTATCAAATTAACTAATAGTTTTTTGTCATTAGTAAGTGTTAATATCAAACTTCTGTCAAATTAACTAATAGTTTCTTGTCATTAGAAGTGTTACAAGTAGAACTCTACCATAAAAATATTATTACGTACCAGTAAATTTGCAATGAATATGCGGGTTACACAACAAAAAAAGTTAGTTCATACATAATATTAAGTAATGTTTTATCTTAAAATTAGTTGGTAATGGATAGAAAAGTTTACTAGACTTATATGTTAGTCTTTTTTTTTCCTTCTTTCTTTTACGTGGAACATTTAGACATAAATATTCTCAACACATACATATTCAAAGAAAAAGAAAGGCAGAAAACGTGGTCTATGTATTATAGTTCAAATTTTGATATATTATAAGATTGAAAGGTTTTTGTATGATACATAGACCTACTATATGGAGAAAAAAAAACAGGAAGAAAAGAAAGAAGGTTTGAGTTTAATTTGGATTTTAATTAGAAAAAAAAAGGTTCGTGTGTGTTGGAAGAAAGTGGTGAGAATTGTGGAAGAAATGACAACTGGTGGAGACAATTGGTGCGGTGACGGTTGAAAATGGATTGTGACGTATTTGTTGGATTGAAAAAAAAAAAAAAAGCTCCTTGACAAGGTCAAAGGTTCTTTTTCTACGTTTGTTTTTTATCCCGCGATGTTAATTGTTTAAGGACACACACGTACACACACGACACACCTCCTCCGTCCAATCCGTTTACGTTTTCTCATTTTCAAAGTCGCATTTGCGTCCTACCCAACACGCTGAAAAAGGTAGCTATAGTATGTAAGTGGAGGTTCGATGGCTTATATAGTGGAATTCACACGGTAATGAAATTAAACAAACGGGAACATTTTGAATATTTACAGTAGATAATTTAAAAGTGCCTTTTTATAATTGAGATTTTCTTAAAATACCTCGTGACTAAAAAAAAAAATCAGATTATTTGAGAGCCCGGTGAGTTTACACGTTTGCCATGGTAAAAAAGAAGTGAAGGGTCGTCCTGGTCCCATTTGCATCTAGATACGTGGAAGGAGTCGTAATGAACAAGAAATTCCCAGTTAGTGTTTACACCTTTTACTTTGCAAAAGTTTTACGGCTTCAAGTTCAAGGTGTGAAATGAATCGATCATTTAAGCTAAATGTTAAGTCAGTAGTGGATCAATAAGGCAATCAAAGGTCATTAGTTGTTAACATTTCAGTCCTTTTCGCCATTTCCCTTTCTTATCCAGACTGAGTGCTTGAGAGAGATCGTGCGTGGACGTGGAGACTCTATCCTCCTATGGTTATGGATGCCATATATATATATTTCCACATTGTTTAATGGGCGAGAGTAGAAAACTAATTAAGAGGCGATTTTTCTTTTCCCAATTTATCGCTGGAGAAATCAAACCTTGTAACATAATCCAGTATTGTTGTCTCCTTCCATTCTAGAACTAGAGTTGGACTCGCTATATGTATGTATAGAGGGTGACCACTTCTCTTACCTCATCTATTCCTCATTACTTTGTCAACCCATCCGACTGAAAACTTGATGTCAATTTCTATTTATGACAATATAATCTACATACATTAATACAAAATTAAGGTCTGTAAAATTGGGATAAATATATTTATAAAATTAAGACGCTATTTATATCTTCAAAGTTATAAATAAGAACATTTATAATATGAAGATAAAATATCGGTTATTTAAAAACTAATGATTTTTATTTTATAAAAATATATAATAGTAATAAATACAAAATAAATATACTAAAAAAGATTCATAATATAATGAATTATATTTTTAAAATTCTATATTTATTAAAAGATTAAAAATTAAAAATCTAGACACAATATAAAATTTATTAAATAAATGCATTCTTAAAATTATCATACGATATGTTTATTTCCATTTAAATAAATATATTACAAAATTTTAAATTTAAAAATATTTTTCATTTGTATTTATAATAAAATTATTATAATAATAAATATACATTTATGATAAACATATCATAATTACTATCGTTATGTGATATACTTTAAATATTAGGAGGCGTTTGGTTTGAGCACAGGGTTGGGTATGGATATGGGTATAATAGTAGAAGGGAATAAGAATGGGTATGAAAAATAAAAAATGATGTTTGGTTTGTAACTTGGGTTTCTGTATTAATACCAATAATGTTGTTTGGTTTGTTGCATTAATGGGAATGAAAGATAATATAATACCATTTTTCATATCATATTTATTATTATTATTACAAAATTTATAATAATAATAATAATAAGATAATTAATTTTGTATAATAAAATTAATAATAATAATAATAAGATAATTAATTTCATATAATAACATTAATAATAAAAATAAATAATAATAATAATAAGATAATTAATTTCGTATAATAATAATAATAATAATGATAATAATAATAATAATAATAAGGATAATAATAATAATAAGTTTAAATTTATAATAAATAATAATAATAATAATAATAAGAACAATAAATAATAATAATAATAATAATATTATTATTATTATTATTATTATTAAGAAGTTTAATAATAAAAATATTATTATTATCCTAATAATAATATTTTTATTACTGAATTTTATTATTATTATTTATTTTATTTTATTTTTTATATTAATTAAGTAAATTTGTATCCTAATATTTTTAAATTTATAAATATTAATTATTTTATTTATGTAATATTATCATTAAGTTTTTAGTTCAGTATATTACTTATAATTAATAAATGCATTATTTGAAAAAAATGTTTATTATTATTCATAACAATATTGAATTCGTTATTAATATTAACTGTTTTTATTTATGCAATTATTTATCTATGGAATAATAATGATAATAATAATAATAATAATCATCATAATCATAATAATAATAATAACAATAACAATAACAATAACAATAACAATCATAATTATAGTAATAATAATAAGATTTAAATAATAATAATCATTATAAAAAAATTAATAATTATAATAATAACAACATAATAATAAAAATAGTAATAACAATAAGAAGAAGAAGAAGATAAAATTAATTATAATAATTATAATAATTTCAAGAATTATTAGAACAAAAGATTGAAGCTTTAACACAAACACAAATTGAAATAGTATCTTTAATACATCAGATTAATCGGAATATTCAAAATATACAAGAAACAAATGACCAAATAATCATACGAGATCCGCACCCGAAAATGGTATCAGAGCTAGTTATCACCAAAATACCGAAAGAACGTAGTTAAATGGAAGAACAATCGATAGAACAAATCGAAAAGAATATACAAGTACAACTAACAGAAGTTACAAATTTAATACAAAAATTACATCTTACTCCTATAGAAAACGAAGAAACTTTATTTCCAGTCTTAACACCAGAACAAAAAGACGAAATTATCTTAGGTTATGAATCCGAACAAGATCAAGAACTTTTTATGGATAATGATGAGAAACCAGAAAGTAGTAATACACAAGAATTAAAATTAAAAGAAAAATTAGGAGAAAAACGAAAAACAGAATTCCAACCTTCAAGTTATACTTGGAAGAGTGATAAAAATGATTTTCTTCATCAACAAGGATATTATTATAAAGGCACTAAAATTAGAAAATATCCTGACGAATATAAACCCAAAATATCAAAATTAAGTTCTGATAATATATTAAATCTTGATTGTACAACCAATGCCGAAGAACTATTTCAAGAATGGTTTTCAAAAATTTTATTATTATTACAAGTTGAAAAACCTTTTGGTAATAAATCCGCTACAAAAGATTCGCTATATTATTTTGTCATATATAAAACATCAGGAATAGTTCAAGATTTTTTAAGAGATAATGCGCAAGCATTACAAAATACATCTCATTATCTTAGTCAACTTACAGATGAAGATAAATTTGAAATAATTGGAGAAGAAATTTATAAAGAATTTTTTGGAAAAGATATTATCTTTCATCAAGCAGATATTCTTAAAGAAAAAAGGTTAAGAGCATTAAGACATTTAAACAATTTACTGATATGTGATATCAATTATCTGGAAGCATTTATATGTGAATTTAAGAAACATTATTATAAATTACCACGAATAGAACAAGAAATGTATATTAATATTTTCATCCAAAAATTACCATACCCTTTTAATCTCAAAGTTCAACAACAATTTTACGAAAAAATCGAAAATCATACAATAGCTCATAATTTAGGAGGAGCAATATTAGTCGCCAGAGATTTACTAGTTGATTTTTGTTTAGAAGCAAGATTAAAGAAAACATTAAAACATAAAAATCTAACAATATGTTGTGATCAAAATGCAGAAGTACCTCAACAGTATGGATGTAATCAAACATATAATAATAAAAAGAAAAAGAGAATTTTTAATAAATACAAACCTTATCGTAAATATAAATGGAAACGATATAAACCACGAAGATATCAACCTAAACGATATCCAAAATATTTCAGGAAATATAAATACAATCCTAAATATAAGAAAAAACAATTTTGTCCAACAAAAAAGAAAACCTGCAAATGTTGGTTATGTAAAGAAGAAGGTCATTATGCAAATGAATGTCCTAAAAAGAAAGATAAACAATATAATAATAAAGTACAAATATTATATTCAGCCTTAGAACATCAATTAGAACCAATTGAATCAGATTACAATACAGATACATCTCTTTATATTTATGAAATAGAAACAGATGAATCGGAAATTCAAAACTCTGAATCAAACTCCGAATTCCAATTCGACTTTTATTCAAGTACTAGTTCAGAAAACGAACACTAAAGTACATGCATATATAGATACAGGAGCTACAATCTGTATAGCATCAAAGAAAATAGCATTACAATGGAAAAAGTTAAATAAACCATTACAAGTAAAAATAGCAGATGGAAGTTTTAACTCTATCTGGTATGTAAGTTATTATAACACTATTATTATTGAAAATTATACTTTTATTGTACCATCAATTTATCAAAAAGAATCTGGACTGCCTTTCATAATTGGTAATAATTTTCTTAGACTATATAACCCTTTTTGCCAACATCTAAATTATATTACCTTAAGAACACCTTACATTAAGGAAATTAATCAGAAATCTATTAATTTAAGAATCCCTATTTATCATACTTCTTATTATCAACAATTAAAACTGATAAACGAAAAACTTAACAGTTTACAATTTTATTTAGTGAACAACACCAGTATACAAATTGAAGTTGATAAATTACTAGATCAAGTTTGTAGTGAAAATCCTTTAGATCCATACAAAAATCATAATACTGAACTTATTGAAATAAAATTAAAAGATCCTCTTCAAGAAGTCAATATAAAAAATAATATACCATATACTTTAGTCGATGTAAAAGAATTTACACAAGAATGTAAAGAATTACTAGAAAAAGGATTAATTAGTCCCAGTAATAGTAAACATTCAGCACCAGCATTTTATGTTAATAATTCAGCTGAAAAGAAACGAGGAAAACGAAGAATGGTTATCAATTATCGCAAGCTTAATGAAGCAACTATAGGCGATGCTTATAAATTACCTCGAAAAGATTACATTATCAATAAATTAAAAGGTCATATTTGGTTTACTACATTAGATGCAAAATCAGGTTACTGGCAATTACGATTACATGAAAACACTAAAGCATTAACCGCTTTTACTTGTCCTCCTCAGAAACATTACCAATGGAACGTATTACCATTTGGATTAAAACAAGCACCTAGTATTTATCAAAGGTTTATGGATAATAATCTTCAAGGATTAGAAGAATTCTCTTTTGTTTACATTGATGATATTATTATTTATTCTAATCAGGATAAATTAGATCATTTAAAGAAAGTCAAACTTGTCTTACAAAGATGTAAGGACAAAGGATTAATCTTAAGCAAACGAAAAGCAAAAATAGCTCGACAAACTATTGAATATTTGGGTATTCAATTTAATCATTACGGTTATTTACAATTACAACCTAATATCTTACAAAAATTACAAGAATTTCCTGATCAATTGTCAAATCGAAGACAAATTCAACAATTCTTAGGATTATTAAATTATATCTCTGATCAAGGTTTTTTAAAGGATTTAGCAAAAGAACGAAGACTATTACAGAAAAAATGCAGCACAAATCAACAATGGCAATGGATAACTGAAGATACTCAGGCAGTACAAAGGCTTAAAAATCTTTGTACCGATCTTCCTACACTTTATAATTATCACAAAGAAGATGAATTATTAGTCCAATTAGATGCAAGCAATGATACATGGGCAGGTTGCCTTTTGGCAAAAACCCCTAATACTAAAAAGCACTGTCTTTGCAAATACATAAACGGAACATTTAGTTCAGCCGAACTAAATTATCCAATTCATGAAAAAGAAGCATTAGCCTGTCTTAAGACACTAAGAAAATGGCGTATAGATCTACTACCAGTAAAATTCACTATCCATACTGATTCTCAGTATTTATGTGGATTCACAAGATATCAATTATCTACCAGTACAAACTATAATCAAGGACGACTTATCCGATGGCAGTTGGAATTAGGTCAGTATCAATTTGATATTCATTATATTAAATCCGCTAACAATTTCCTTGCAGATATATTAACAAGAGAATGGAAGCATTAATTCCGCAGATAGAAAGCACAATTGCTCTTAAGGAAGCAGAACTAACAGAATTACATCTTCAAAGTATTAATATTCAAGTTCAGCAAGAACAGATTACTAGTGAGCTTGAACAATTAAAGCAAACACTCTTGGTTTTAAAACCAAAGGAGTCATCAAATACAAAAGCATCAGCCTCAAGGATCAATCCTGTTGCTACTATTACAACAAAAATACAATCAGCAGAATCATCAAAGGTAAGTCAAGCATCAGTTCAGGTAGCACCTACCCAGGTCCCTGACACTCAAGTATCTAAAGCACCAGTTTCACTTCACGTGAAACCTTTAAGTACAATATCAGTACCTCAAAAGGTTGCTGATAATCAAGAATCCAAGCACTACGTGATATATAATGGTCCCTTTGCCGGTATCTATGATCAATGGCATAAGGCAGCAATTCATATCACTGGAAAAAGCAGTGTTATTCATAAACGTTTCTCCACAAAAGCAGAAGCAGAAAAGTCCTTTCAAGAATTTCAAAATCCAACACTTCGTCCTCAATACAAGACAGTATTACAAACACCAGCACCTGCAGCACCAAAGTTAGTCACTTTGGGAAAATCTATAGACATGGAGCGCATTCATGCTGTACCAGCTAAAACATTGCATGAAGAAGCAAAAGTACTCACATCAGAAATGTTCATGGACTGTTTTCAAGCACTGAATCATTGGAATGAAGAAATGAAACAATTTCAGTATTATCCTCAGAATCGTGGCCGTTATGGCCCAAAAGCAGTAATCTTTCCTGGAGCAGAACCATTAACAACGTATCTTTTATTTCAAAGTGGATTAGCAGATACAATCTATCTCCAAGACTTAAAGTTAATAGCAGACTTTCCTTCTGGATTAGTTAATGCTATTAAGCAGTACAAGGATCGATTTGCTCGAGAAAGAGAACTTTATATTAAAGTCTATAGCAGCTATCCCATCTTTGAAGCATCCGAAGCAGAAACAGCCATTAAAGCAGCAATAAAAACACCAAGGATTGCTTTTCTTCAAATTGGAATAAGTAATCTCCAGTATCCACCTATCGATGAAGCACCTCATTACGAGTTCAATTGGGATTTGGTAAACAAATTCAATTTGAACTGTCTTGAAGGAATTTACAATCAATGCATAAAGGTTCAGCCCGAGTCCACCATCAAGATTAATTATCGTGGCAATAATATCCTACTCACTTCAGTATGGAAGAATCCCGTCTTAGCACACGAATTACCAGTGTTACAGAGATTTCAAGCACCCTTTAATGATTTATCAGAGTGTTTTCATGATCTTAGCCTTGGTTGGCGAGAAGCAATTTGTAAACAACTACAAGAATATCCTACACACCGATGTAAGCATTGTCCAGTCTCTCAAGCACCAGTCGATACTACCAGCACGACAGACGATGAACTCATTATTATTGAAGAATAAGCTGTCAAGATCACGTCTGAAGCATTAAAGTAGCGAATATGTAGGTCTTTAGTTAAAGACCATCCACCTGTAAATATGTTGTGTCTTTTTCTTTTTCGTACATTTCTTTATGTCGTGTTAATTGTCACTTTGGCATCTTACTTTTTCTTTTACTTTTCTTTATGTCAGTTTTCCTTTTCTTTATGTTATGTCTGTCTGTACTTTAGATTCCGTTTCATCAATATAAAAAGAAGGCATGGGTGTCTGTAAGGGACACAGCAAAATTTCCTAAAATTACTCTCTCCTTTCAATCTTCTCTCCTCGCGCATATTCCAGAGTGAAGTTTAAGCGAATTCAGAAGAAGTACAGGTTAGAGAGTTAGTTTATGAATTTTGTTTGTCACAAAATAATTCCCATTATCCTTATCAGCATTATAATTAGTTTAATTATTCTCTATATTATACTTCAAATATGGTTCATGTTATGAATATCTTTAATCAAATCATTATTGTTTTATTTCTTTTTATTTTTGCTATTATTCATGCTATTATATGTTATACCATCATTGGCATTTTAAAAATTGTTCAAATAATCATTATCATCTTTAAACTATTTTCTCGACTAACAAGATTTTAAATTTCAGAATGACTTATTTTCACATCAAACGTATGTTGAAGCAGCGTATCAAAGCATTATCAGCTCAAATCTCTGAATATGAAGAAATTAAGGCCAAAACTATAGCAAGAAATAAGAAAGCAAATGATATTTACATTGACCCATGTTTTCAACATGCACTAGATCACCCTCTTTATAAAGAAGCTCAAGAAATTCGTTCTACAGCATTTCAAATGGTTCAAGAATCCGCAGAATTAATTCAATTTTTAGATTATTGTATTACTGATTGTACTACCGCCAAGTACTATTTTATATCCAAGTTATCTCAGTTGATTATTTAAATAAATGGCTTATTTTGATTCTCGAAGATCTCTTAAGAAAAGAATTCGTTTTTATCAAGAAATAGAAGCTGAACAACAAAAGTTTATCATATTATATCAAGAACATATTCAATTAGCCAAAGAAAATCATTGTTTTCAACTTTTAATTAATGCAAGAATTTTATTAGATCAAACATTATACATTTATAATTCAGTAAAAGCGGATAGACAAGAACTGGAACAAGAAATGGCATTACTCATTGATTAAGCATCATGACATCAACATATAATTATTTTATTCATTATTATTTACCTCTCATTATAAATGATTTACATATTTATGCTTTTACAATATTCCATGCTCAGCCATTATTATTTTTCATTACTACCAGTTTACTATTTATACCACCTGAAGTTATCCTCTTTTACTTTACAATTAGTCAAACTTATATTCATGTCACACTAGATTATTTATGGGGAACCCTCTTTCATCAATATACTAATACTCATATAGGCTATATAATACATATTGATAATAATCGTGATATTATTTTTGATTTTTCTATTGAGTCTGATGAAGACTTAGATGAAGAATCAGAAAACGATATAGCTATAATAGTACAACAAGATATGACAAGATTATCTAGCATAGCTAATATACATCAACAATTAAATTGTTCTGAATCATTATCACAATTATTTCCCTCTGATACAGAAATGGAAGATATAGAAATTACAAGTACTGATTATGA
>JAOTIZ010000002.1:8085223-8104979 GCA_027123425.1 Erythroxylum panamense | reverse complement strand
AATGTTTGAGAAAATGTATTGCGAGATAGAGATAGATCTATGGGAATTGTAAAATGAGACCAAAGAGAGAATGAGAATTTAAGTTATTATTTGATTCTGTACTTAAGTGAGCGGACCATCGATGATGATCACTCATTGAGTTTGAAAAAACTCATTCAGAATTTGCAATTGTTTTTCAGGACTCAGAAGAACACCCCGTTAGGTTACGGGTGTATAGCGATCGTAGAGTGTCGGAAGAGGACGGGATCAGTTGCGTCTGCATTTGAGGGAAGACTTTGCTTATATGTTATTGTGTATTTTTATGTGAGGACCCTCGTGGTCATTGTACCTACCAGATTGGTTTTGTAAACTGTTTTCCGCAACATACATATATGTAAGTGTAAGATTGTTTCAAACAAAATTTTTTAGTACTGTGTTTTAACTGAGAGAGAGGTAGCATCCCATCCTCACAGGGCACGGATTCGGATATCACCATCGATGTTGGGTCCGGGTCTTCGGGAGTGGGGTGTTACATTGCATCTGCATTGTATTTCTTTATTTTCGTACTGAATTGTATATTCTGCAAATTTTGTGTCATTTGTAATTGAATATTACTGTATGTAATAACTTTTGGAATTTGAAATGTTTTGTATTTGTAATGGGCCCCAAGCGATTAGTGAATCTCTGATGAGTTGTGTATTGATTGTTACGTGTAACTGAAAATGTTTATGAATGAAATCGAGCCCAATTTGGTTATAGATTTCCGTACGTTATGGTTGTGGTTTCAAAAAAAAATTGGACTGAGTTTTGACTAACTGAGTGCTCTAGTATGCCACCCCCGCGGGGCACAGACTCGGATATCAACCATCGACGTCGGGTTTGGATCTTGCGGAAGTGGGGTGCTACAGTCTCCGTTGGTGAAGACATCAAGCAAACACAGTGTAAGGGACATGTGCAAAGATTTAGGAGCCATACTCTTACTATCTATTAACTATTAATAAAAATAATTTAATTATTCGAGTTATTGTTAATGGTAAGATGAATAAAAGAATTTTACAAGCTATTTATATATTTTAAAATACATTTTATAACAACAAATTACATTGTAATTTTATGGATTTGAGAAAATTATAATTTAGAAAGATATTTAATATTTGATCAATATCGCATTAATATCAAAAACATTACGAACTTGGACACATGATATATAACATTAACTTACATGACTCTCTGAATTAATAGGAAATTTTAATTGGACTTTAATTCAATTTTCTTATAGAAATTAAAAAATTGCCAAGTTTCTTCTCTTTTTCTTTTTAATAATATAGACAAATTAATTAAAGTTAGCTTCAATTATGATATCATTAAATTAAAATAATTATATAAACAATGTTATTCATGTAACAATTGTGATTTTTTTTAAAGTTTGTGATGTCATATATTATAAATTCGTTTTACAGTAATTTTAAATAATAAAAATTTACAAATTAGTATAAAATGATTTGAAAAAACATGTGCTTCCCTTCTAGGATGAATTGTTTATAAAAATAATATAATTTAATATTCATAAAAATAAATATTATTTTATTATTTATCTTTATACTAAATTGTTCTCTTTGCGAGAATTCAATTTTAAATTCGATTGCATTTAGACCAAATGACCCGACCCACCCTTAGTTGGAATCTCACGCAAAATGTGATTCGAAGTGGCTCAGCCCAATTTTACCATCCATATAAGTCCTCCTCTTTACCCTTGACATGCTCCGTGGAAGATAGAACGATCAATCATCCAGCTGTTGTGAATCATATCGCTGCCAAGTGGGCAAGATCGAACGGCTTTCAAGTGGGCAACAAACTAAGAGCCTGTACATCGTACTACCCAATTCTTATCCTCAGTTTAGAACCATCGTCAAAGCGAAAGTAACACAAATACATTACCAACTTTATAAATTTTATTATTTAAACAAAAGATACAAAAAGAGAGCACTGGCAGGTGGAAGGAAGAAGACTTTAGAGCTTTCTTTCCTTCTCTGTAACCTGACCACTCCACTTTTAGGTTTCATGTCCCTCTATAGATGCTTCAAATCTGCTGTGAAATCTAACTCTACCTGTTTCAACTATTCCTAGGTATCAACACTCTCCCGCTCGAACTTAGTTCTGTGTAATTTTTGGCATAGTGTATTAGACCTTGCTATTATTTTATTTGAGGCTGTTCATTTGTTGTGTTAGGAGGTATTTGATTTGGGATTTCTTAAGAGTATAATTAGACATCATAACAATGGAAGCTTCGTCGAGCCAACAGGAGTTTGACTACTTGTTCAAGTTGCTGATGATTGGAGACTCTGGTGTTGGCAAGAGTACTCTCCTGTTGAGTTTTACTTCCGAAAATTTCGAGGATCTCTCTCCCACCATCGGTGAGCCCTACGATCACCGTTTCTGACATGTTTTTTGTTCCCTTACTCGGGATCTGATGAAGTTGGCTAGATTTCTTTTTTGTTTCAACTTCAACTAATCGAGGAAAAATGTGAACAGGGTTTAGAGTCACAGTTCTTTTTTTGAATGATTAGCTTTCTTGATGGTGTTTAGTATTTGGGTGGTCCGCATCATTCGATGGAACTTAATTACTTTAAGGAGTGTCGTATTTTCGTTTTAACGTAAACATATCTTCAACCTGTTTATTAAATGGTTTCATCTGACCACAGAGTTCACTATTTTCCCACCTGGTTGGGGAGAATGTAAATTGTTTTTATTGGAGGAAAGATTAAATTAGAGAGATGATCTAGACCTCCTTGGATGAAAGGATATGCACCAAATTGCTTTGCCAAATGGGATACTCACTACCCTGTGAAATTCATTTATACTTCCTGTGTTTCATTGTCTTGATTTTGTGTCAAGTTAGCATGTTTCTCAATCTGAAATTTTAAAAGAGTTTGTAGCATTTTAACTTCACTCAGTGATTCTATTTCTGATCATCAACCAGTGATGCTTTTTTTGATGGACAGCATGTTAGGTAATAATTACTAACTAGTCTCACTTTGTAGGTGTGGACTTCAAGATAAAGCATGTTACCATTGGTGGGAAAAAGCTGAAACTTGCTATTTGGGACACTGGTAAGACGATGCTGTCAATTCATTATTTTTCCATGCCAGTCTTTCTGTTCCGTCTGATTTATAATATACAATACACTTTCTTCCTAATTGGTGAATCAAAGGGTAATGAATACCAATTCTTGTGACTTGTTACAAACTTGATCTAATTTATGTAGAATGTCTTTCATGATTAACAAATGTCACTTTAGACTGGAAAACTATGTTTTCATAATTAAAGATTGCATTTGGAAACATGAACAATACATACACACGTACACATAAGGAGGTCTATACATATACATGTCAGTTTATTCTTTTTTATTTTATTTTGATATTCTTTTTTTTATTTTTCCTCCTCAATGAGATTGTATTAGTTTAATATGGTTTAGCTGTTAGTTGTAGCTTTTCCTGTTTTTGGCTTCGAATGAAATATAAATCTATAATTTGTATGCAGCTGGACAGGAGAGATTTAGAACATTAACTAGTTCTTACTACAGAGGAGCACAAGGAATCATAATGGGTATGTATTTATATTTGCTTCTCCTTTTGCTCTTCTTCTCACCTTACCCTTGAACTTGTTATTGCACACATATCCCATTCAATTCTACTGTGGTCAAAAACAAAATGTTATCACTTATTCCCAGTTATTCATTATGGCCTTTTTGTAACTGCAAGTTTTGCAAACAATAACATTTTAAGTATAACTATCTTTCATGCTATTGCGTTTTCAGCATATTTTTCATTGTTTGTGCACTTTCATGAGATAGGTAGTTATGTTTTAGGTTAATGGGTCCCTTGGCTTGGCACGTGGTTTACTCTACATGTGAAATACTATTAACAATATGTTGCAAGTAATGAGTTGGCTGGATTTGTCCTAATAATTTTTAAAAATTTATATAATGTGCATCTAAAATAATTGTTCTCTATGGGAATCGTTAGTGTATGATGTAACCCGACGAGAAACATTTACAAATCTGTCTGATATATGGGCCAAAGAGATTGATTTATATTCGACCAACCAGGATTGCATCAAGATGCTTGTTGGCAACAAAGTTGATAAGGTATGTCTTGGCTAGCTAAAGAATTTTGTTTACGAATTTTATTGACTTTGTGCTTGGTGCAATAAAAAGAATTCATTAGCTCTACTATTCAGTTATCTTATCAGTTGTCGGACACAACAACATTGAAGGCTTTATAGATTTGTTACACTTGATCCTTTACCCCATATTGATCCTTCGTCATGTCTACTTTTGTAGGAAAGTGAAAGAGTTGTGAGCAAGAAGGAGGGCACTGACTTTGCCAGGGAATATGGGTGTCTTTTTCTTGAATGCAGTGCAAAAACAAGAGTCAATGTAGAGAAATGTTTTGAGGAACTTGTTTTAAAGGTAAATGAGTTGCAAGAACTTCCCACCTGCAATGTTATAACCTTGTATAACTTGTATTTGAAGTTGGCCTTAAAGTTTTCAAATTTGACGATTGTTGTTACTCTGTATTTGTATTATTCTTATGTCGTGGCATTCTGACTATGTTCCTGCCATACTTTGATCTTGTCACTGATTGGAAATTTCTTTAGCTCTCATCATCCCTTAACAGAGTTTAAAGCTGATGTATAACTTTTAGTTCCCTTGTAAGAGTTGAAATAGAAATGCTTTAAGACAAGTGCCAGATCTTTGAAAATGAGCATAGTGCTGTAGATGTGTGGAACATCTTAAAGGTCTAGAACTTACACTTAATTGTTTGAAGATTTACTGCCCTTTATTCTTTGAAATAAAGTTTTGGAGCCCTTTCTGGATGATGGACATGAATCATGAGAATGCTGGGGAATTGTTTCTTATGAGGACCTTTAATGGCGTTAATTGATTAATCTTGTATACTTTATTGGAGGCTATGGCCTTAGACCTTGTGCATAAAAGAATTGCATGCTTTTGTGATGTATGTTGAACGTGATATAGTGTGGATGATGATTGTAGTTTACAATGATTCGCAGATTTTGGAAACTCCAAGTCTGTTGGCTGAAGGTTCAAGTGGCGTGAAAAAGAACATCTTCAAACAGAAACCTCCAGAGGATGCTTCAGTTAGTGGCTGTTGCTCGTGGTGATTGCATTGCACATCCTTGTCTATGTAATCTTTGGTTCTTTTCTCGTATTGGTTGCTTAATTTTGAGTAATGAACAGACCTATGATATTAAACTTTACATTAATTACTCAAATCGTTAATCTCAACTGTTTCTTTTGGCTCTTGGTAAGGAAGTTTCTGTAGATTGAAATTGAGGCCCGATTTCTATAGTTGATACATAAAATTGGAATTTAAATTCCTTTCCAAATTCTTATTAATGGTTGGTTCTTACATTGCCCCATCAAAACAAAATTTTAAAAATGAAGTCCATTTAATGTTATATGATTTTAATAGGAAGGAACATATAAATGAACGAGGGTATCAATTTTACAAGGATGCGATTTTTATAACTTTCTGACCAAAGATTAATTTCAAGATTCGTGTACAACGTTAGATCAACTTGATTCAGTTATTAATATCTACAAATTATATTAATATCAATTAAATTTAATTGGTAAAATAATTTATTTAAATGTATTTTGATAATTCACAAATTATCCAGTTTTTGTAAAAAGAAAAAGAATGTTGACACTTCGAGGGCACAGGTAACTCCTCAAGTTCCCCAAAGCAAAGGTAGGCGTATTGCTAATGTCTAATTGTATTCTTCACCTTCCCGCAACCTTTCTCATCTCTCTCAATTCTGAAGCATTCTACTTCCAGATCCAGCCCTAGCTTCTCTGTACCAATTTCACCAATTCAAGGTGTCAGATCTCTCTCTCTCTCTCTCTCTCTCTCGCTTTTGTTGAATGTTCGTGTGTGTATATATTATATAAACGTTGGTTTTTGTGTTTATTTGATGGTGTTAAGAGGTCTTTGTTTGGGATTCGTTGGTGCATAATTTGTCTACAGCAATAAAAAGGAAAATGGAGGCTTCTTCTAGCCAACAGGAGTTTGATTACTTGTTCAAGTTGTTGCTGATTGGGGACTCTGGTGTCGGTAAGAGTACGCTGCTCCTGAGTTTTACTTCTGACAATTTCGAGGATCTCTCTCCCACCATCGGTGAGCTCATCGATCACCATTTTGGAATTCGCATTTTTTTCCTTCTTGCTAATGTTTGGTTAATTGTCCCGTTTCGATCAACAGTTGTAAACTTGGCCTGATTGAGACGTTCTTCTTGTTTAAATCACCGGGGAATAATGCGAATAGGTTTTCAGAATTTCAACTTTCTTGTTGTGAATGGCTAGATTTGTCGAGGCTGTTTTGAATTTTGGTTCTGCATTATTCGATGCGAATTGGGTTTCATTCATGTTTCAAATCTACATTCATAGAAATGCTTTTTCAATGAACAAAAATGCGCATCAGATTGCTTTGCTAATGAGTGAATGTACTTGCTATTGTGTGAAAGCTCATACTTTATGAATTCCTTTGTCTTAATTTCGTTTTAAAGTTGGAATCAATCTTGATCTGCAATTCCTTCGGCGAAAGTGTTTAGTCTTTGTTATTTTAATTAGTAACTCTGGTTTCTTATTGTCAGCCAGTCATTTTTTAGATGTGTTCCATTGAATTGCGTGTAGATGTTAACTATTCTCACTTATTAGGTGTGGACTTTAAAGTAAAGCATGTCACTATTGGTGGGAAAAAGCTGAAACTCGCTATTTGGGACACCGGTAAGACTTTCTTGGGTTATGATTACATTGCCCGTCTCATTCTTGAAGTGGCCTCTCATATCACCTTTATTTCTTGGTCTAGCTCACTTGTTGCTTCTGTTTTGTATGGTGACTGTTCTGGAATACCTAATTAGTTGATGGCTAACCAATCAATTGTAATTAACATTGATTTTTTCTATGACCAAGAAAGGGCGATTAGATTGAACTTTGATTATAAAATGCATTTGTAACTAACAGAAAATGTTTTTGCTTGAGTACAAATTTGTGTCTTTATTCTGATTTTTTTGTCTTCTTTTTCCTATCAATAGTATGATTTGTTAACTACCTCAATATGATTTCGATCTTGTTTGTAGCTTTCCCTTCTTCTTTTTTCCTTATTGAAGATTGAATCTGGAGTTTTTATGCAGCTGGACAGGAGCGATTTAGAACATTAACCAGTTCTTATTACAGGGGAGCACAAGGGGTCGTTATGGGTGCGTATTTTCATTTTCTTTGCCTCATTTTCATCGTGGATGTCCATGTGCGGCTTCTATGAAAAGAATTTTACCACACTGATACTATGAATGCTTCTACGATTAACATATGATATCATGGCCAATTTTTCAGTATAGCCTTTCATAATTATGGTGTTGCAAGCATTAAATTTTTTGGTGGAGCAATATCTTTTTATATTTCTTCAGACTGTTGCTTAGTTTCCTTTGTTTTGAGAAATTTCACGTGATAGATTATTATATTTTAGGTTTGGGGTTCTCTTGGCTGTTTAAGGTATCCTGGGAGCTATGAGTTTTCTGGGTTTGTTTTAATAAATTTTACTATGTTCATTTCTTGTTTCTCTAAGCAAATGTGTTATTTCTGGGAATACAGTATATGATGTAACACGACGAGAAACATTTACAAATCTGTCAGATATATGGGCCAAAGAGATTGATCTATATTCTACAAACCAGGATTGCATCAAGATGCTTGTTGGTAACAAAGTTGACAAGGTATGTCTCAAAAATGCTTATGGACTCCATTGGTTTTATGGCTGCGCCAACAAGAAGAATATGTCAGCTTACTAGTCATTTATCTTATCAGATTGGAGGATATATCTATTATTTTGATTGGATTTTATCCTCATTGTGTATACCCTTTTGCAGGAAAGTGAAAGGGTAGTCACCAAAAAAGAGGGCATAAACTTTGCCCGTGAATATGGATGCCTTTTTCTTGAGTGCAGTGCAAAAACCCGAGTCAATGTGGAGCAATGTTTTGAGGAACTTGTTTTAAAGGTGAAAGTTGCATTTGGGCAGTCCTTAATTTTCAAATTTGAAGATGGTTGCTGTTACTTTCTGCCTTTGGGATCTTTGTTCTTTAGCATTCTAGAATTGGTTTTGGTCATTTTGGTAGCTTTCATTGTGTTTACAACACGATCAAAGTGTATTTATAATTTCATGTATGCTGAGCTATTTTCAAATTCTTGGGTAATAATATCATGATGAGTAATGGAGTATCTAGGATTTTGTTATTCTTTTGAGGGAAAAAAGCTTAAAGTAGTGGATATTCAAGTGTGAACAACGGGTTGCAATTGTGTGAAACATGCTAAAGATAAAAAAATTTTGAATCTTTGCTGCAAAACCACAAAGAGTTGAAATAGAAGTGCCGATACCTTTATTAATGGTGATAGGAATCTTGTGAATTTTGGTGTTACCTATGACCTTCGATGGTGTTGTTCTGGAAATTAGAGCTACCGTATGCCTTTATATAGGTACAATGGCTTCATACCTTTAAAATGATGGCCATTTATGGGTGTAAAATCGCTTCTGCTTGCGATGCCTGTTAAAAGATGACGATAGAATCACAATTTTTGTATCAATTTGCAGATTTTGGAGACACCCAGTCTGTTGGCTGAAGCTTCAAGCGGCGTGAAAAAGAACATCTTTAAACAGAAGCCTCCACAGAATGCTTCCACTAGTGGCTGTTGTTGAGGGCGATAATATTTTGGCGTAAATACCTTGACGGTGATTTTGTATGCCACATCCATGTCTAAGTAGCCTATGGTTTTCTTATTTTTTTTCTCTACAAATGATCGACCTCTGACAGTAACGTGTATGTCAATCACTTAATGTTCTGTTCATCTATGTATATGTTCTATTGTTTTCGGCTGTCAGATTTAAGAGCTTGGACATGCCTCAGGCTTGTGCCTTCTTGGTATGTGATTTTTTTTATCCCTTCCCTTCTTCCCTAGAGTAAGAACATATGTCGGTCTTCTAATGAGTACAAACAATTCATACCTTTGTGAAAAAAATATATCAAATGTTCGAAAGGGTATGTTAACAATGTTTAAAAACACAATGAAATGATATTGTACTTGCTTTTCTTGCTGTAGCCTGTATGTTCTCACATTTGCTTGCCCAAATTACAAACTAGAGAACATTATTACTTCCTTTCTACTAAAGTAGAAATAAACATGACATGAAATGATGAAAGAGAGAATAAAAAATATGTTACTTTTAATTAAAACATAATTTAAATAAAGGAACTTTAAAAAAAACAAAGAACAAATTGTACATGTGTTGAAGTTTGATTAGTATACTTTAAAAATTATTTAGCTTAAATAATTTTATTATAAAATAAAATATAGTTAAAATTAACAAAAGTACTTTTTATTTTTATGTTGCCAAACAGTCTACTGTATAAAGCTCTTTTAAAAAAGCTGTTTTTTTAATTGACAGCCAAACAGTCAACTGGCTTTTAAATAAAGCTCTTTTCAGAAAAGCTCTACTGACAAAAGCTTTACTAATAAAAGCTCTACTGATAAAAGCTCAACCAAACGGATCCATAATCCTGTTTGGATAAAGATGTCATCTTATCGGATACTGTGGTGTAATCAGATTAGGATAATGTGATGTAATATGAGTTAGATCATATTCTAAGAGAATCGATCACTATTAGATACTGAACAACTTCATTAACCCTTTAAAGCATGTGTATGGTATAAAGAAAATGATTGATCAATTTAAAGTGAAAGATGGTTGTGACTGAGCTTAACTTTTTATAATGCAACTTGATTATCTGAAATAGTAGGGGTTATACTAATTCTTCCACCTCTTTTTTCCTTGCACAAAGAAAAATCTAATAATCACCTATTTTGTTTGTTTTGATACTGCCTCCACCTGGTTTTGTGTTGCATATTAGTACATTCTCATTCTTCTTGTTTACCAGATTTTGTTGTTACCTATTGAAGAATTCTTGAATTGTGACTAAATAATGAATAATGCATAAATGAGTTCGATGATCGTAGATGTAGTTTTGTGGATTCACATTCTCATCTTTACTAGTTTATAATGCTTGTATTCTTACTAAGTGCTTTTATTTCTTCAAAAACACTAGTTGCCTGTTTCGTATTACACTAATTCCCGTGGCTGCACAACCTTCCTGCTTGTGTATATGCTATCTATATGTATTACATAGCCAGTTCCTTTATAGTTGATTATGTCATTAAAGACACTTGTCTTTCCATGCGCATTTGCAAATGTGTAAAAAGACATTGTTTTGTATATGTTTTTTCAAATGTTAACCTTAAGTACATAATTTGTCCTATCAACTAGAATTTTTATAAGAGAATGAGCTTTGATCGTATTTATTGTAATTTTTTATTTATTTATGTATTTATTGTAATTTTATTTACATAATGATTTAGCGTGCCAGTTTTATTTATTTACTCTTTAACCTATATCACTTTTTTATTGTCATATTTATATATAGGTTTACCGGAAACAACCTCTTTTCTATATAGGGGTAAAGGCTGCGTACTATCAGACCTTCCCAGACTCCGGTTTATTACGAGACTTCAAATTGAGTGTGAAGATGATGATGATGAAATAGCTTTATATCATAGGGACAATAAAAGAGTTTGAATCCTGTCCGATCCAGTTTGAAGTTAATATGAAAGATTTGAATTTACAAAAATTTGAATTAGGTTTGAATTTTTTTAAAAAAAATTCAAAAATCAAACTAAGTTCCTTCTCATGCTCTGCAACAAAAGCTCTAACTTCTTTTACATACAAAACTACTATATTCTATATATCGATGAATATGTTTTAATATGTTAATGTTCTATCAAGCTTCGAGTTCAGGTTGAATATTTCAAACTTGTTCAAGTTTTGGGTTAGAAAATTGTATAACCCAACCTATTATCATTTCTAATTAGGCAAATATTTCGAGTTCGATACAAATTTAATAGACAAATTTTGATTAGATTGAATTTGAGTTTAATAAACAAATTTTGAATTCAAGCTTGACTTAACTCAAGCTTGGGTTTACCAAATATCTAAAATCTAATTTTCAACTATATACTAATGGTAAAAGGGTTCGAGCTCTTTTTTTTTTTCTACTCATAGTTAATCATAAGATTAGTTTGAGTTGACCAAATTTTATATCTAATTCAATCTTTTAAAATTTTTAAGAATTAGATTGAGATTGAGTTTAGGTTTCACGACGTGAGTCCTGGTCGAAGTGCAAACTTCTTTCACATAACAATGATGTATTTTGTACATTAATAAATATTTATTCTCTGAATCTGTCTAATTTCAATCTAACTTAGGTTTATGTCAAATGTGTTCGTGCCCAATCAGACTTCGAACATGGTCAAAATGTTTTGAGTTCAATTAACTTTGAGTTGAAAAAAATTTATATTACTTGAATTGATCACGTCTATTGCCATTTCTAGTCAAGCAAATGTCATAAGCATTGCTCGAATTTAATCGACAAGGTCCAAATTAACTGAGTTTAAATTTAGTAGAACAAATTTTGAGTTTAAACTTGACTTCGACTCAAATTTGAGTTTTTCAAATATCTGAAACCTAATTAAATTATCACTTTTTAGATTGACATAAGATTTGATCAACTTCAAATCGATTTCGTTGAAGTTCAATCGAACATCTAACTTATTATCACCCTTAATAATGATATTTATTGTATACAAACTAGCCTAGCAACCTAACTTAAATATTTAATCATAATACATGTTGTATTATAATTTTATCAAATATATACTTAAGTGAAGAGTTGAATCAATCAGATCACTCCTACTTATCAGGTCTTTAATTTAATATATTTGCCCAAAAATAAAATTAAGATTTAATATTTTATTAATAAATAAGAAGTACAGCTTTAGTGGTTAAATGTTTTATAAAAATCATTTTAATTGATATTAAAAAAACCGTTAATTTGGATTAGAATTATTTTATAATAATATCATATTTAAAAATGTATAGTTTTTAATTTTTTTAATTTAGTTTCAATTCATGGGAGGTCCATCGTAGGCATGATGGGCCTGGCCGAATCTTATTATTTTAAATTACTTAAAAGATATAAAAATTAATAATAACTTTATTAATCACCTATCAAAAATTTTAATACACATTATTATTGTCTGGCTCATTCTTAATGTTTTATAAATCCCGAGTAAAATAAAAAGAGCCTTATTTTATCTACTTTTTTTCCCCATATATATCAAAAGTGGGCCAAGAGGCCTTATTATCTCCCTCTATATTATAATTCAATTTGACATTAATCCAAAAGTTATGTAACAAAAATCAATGATTAAAAAACTTAATCTATTCAACCATTTTAATCATAGATTTTTAGAACTGCTTTTTTTTATTATTTAATTTTTAACTTTTTAGTTCAATTTATTTTAATAATTTTTTATTAAAAACTAATCAGTTTTTATTAATTTAAAATAAATCAATTAATATTCATTTAACAATCTTATTTTTTAATTAAATTTCAAATTATTCGATAAATAAAGATAATATTTTTAATCATATTTTAAATTTTAAAATTTATTTAATATTTAGTAAATTTTATAACGATTTAATATTAATTAAATCTTTTAAGATTCAAATCTATTGTATTGTCGGTTTAACTGCCGTTTTGACTTTTAAAACGTGGACAAAAATACATGATTTGTAAAGTTACTTTGTATATTTTTTAATTGTAAAGTTGCATTATTTTGTGATATAAGTATGTTGATTTTAATTATAAATTTTAAGAGAAAAATTTTAAAATATTTTTAAAAATATATTATATTTAGTTTTTTTAATCTTTATTTTAATATGGCAATATTGCATGAAGGAAACGTATTGGCCAAAGCCAATACAGTTCTAGGTCAAATATGTCCACGTGGCAGTTTTAACTGTACATATAAAAAGGTACAGCGATCTCGTGATACTTTGCACGTGGGCCGCTGGATCCTTACCTCTTTTTTTTGTTTTTATGACTCAGCATCGACCGTCCACACGAATCCCCAAGCTCAATCATATTAGCTAAGAAAATAAAAAGGAAACTAATAAGAAACTCCTCTCTCTCAAGTACTCTGTGCATATAAACAAAATGGCACAGTACCGCCACAATCACCACCAGTTTCTGGAATGACCTCTTCCTCTCCGCCACCGCCATGTCGTCGCTCAATCTGTCCTCTCGCGGCGGAGCTGTCAATCTCCAGGCGATTTCGTCCCCGTTCTTCGGCAGAGACATATGCTCGCTTCGCGGAGAGTCAATCAGAGCTTCCACGAAGGCGGTTCGGTTCGTTAAGGTTTGTGCAATGTCGTCCAGCAGCAACCACTCGTCATTGAAGATGAATTTGAACGAGTATATGGTCACTCTCCAGAAGCCTCTCGGCATTCGCTTCGCTCTCTCTTTAGATGGCAAAATCTTCGTTCACTCACTCAAGAAAGGGGTTTGTATTAGTGCGTATTTTGCTTTTTGCTCCTTCTCCAGGCTTTTTTAGGGGCTTCAAGTGATTGTGTTCTGGTTGCAGGGGAATGCGGAGCGTTCTAGGATAGTTATGGTGGGTGATACCTTGAAGAAGGCCGGCGATTCTTCTGGTGCCGGATTTCTTGTAATCAAGGATTTTGGTGATACAGAGTAAGAAAGTTTTCGCTTATGATGCTAATTTCTGACGATGTTTAATTATGTGTTTGATTGAACTTATGTAAAGAGTTTCGAGAGAATTGTGATTCTTCTTTTCTGGTGTATCATGGGCGTATTCATTCCCAGTGGATTTTTGTTTAAGTGTCGGAGGAAGTATTTTTTCTACTTTTGACCTTTTCTGTTACCTAATGCAACTTGCATGAAGCTTTTTGCTTAATTATTAGGTTCTACAATTTGCAACAGATGCCTTGTAATTGAACAGTTGTAAGTTGAAATGATTTTTTATGATGGTTTACTTATCTTGACAAAGATTTCTATAATTTTGCCATGTACCAGCAATGTTCGATGAGTATATATCGTTTACCTCTTTGGCCTGTAGTTTTGTCTGATTAATTATCCAAATTGTTCGTTAAATATGACAGTAGTCCAACTCTTGATGATATGTTCTGTTCAACGTTCACTTTTTTGTTTTTATTTTTTCAGTTTTTGGTTTCCTCAGGAAGATGCTGAAGGAGAAGACGGGCTCATATAGCTTAGTGCTTGAGAGGCCTTTCTCTCCCTTTCCAATCCATCAGTTGCTCAATCTAAGTGAAGTTGACGTGATGTTTAATAGAGGTCGTGTTCCCATTGCCACTTGGAACAAAAGTTTCCTGGCATCAAATCTCAAACCATCTTCTGAGGGAAATGGGAGTCCTGGGTTTGCAACATTTTCTTCAAAATATTTAGCATATGATGGTTGGAAACTCTTCACGGATCACAATGATCATAATCAGTCACCTGCTCC
Organism: Erythroxylum panamense; assembly: GCA_027123425.1. NCBI lineage: Eukaryota > Viridiplantae > Streptophyta > Magnoliopsida > Malpighiales > Erythroxylaceae > Erythroxylum > Erythroxylum panamense. Next base: position 8,090,490 of record JAOTIZ010000002.1, on the reverse strand, counting down.
GAAGAATCTTGCTGGCCCAGTGAGCCAACTTATTTGTACCTTCTCTGAGGAAGAATCTGGTGAAGGTGAATGGGCTCATGGAAACTTTCCCCTAGAGGAATATATCAAAGCACTTGATCGTTCTAAAGGCGAGCTATACTATAACCACTCTCTTGGTATGCGCTATAGTAAGGTGTGATATCAACTCCTTTTACAAACGATGTCTTATGCTGTAAGGAATTCGTGTATACACCTTATGCATTGTTCAATTTTCAGATCACAGAACATATATACGTTGGGTCATGTGTACAAGGAGAAGACGATGTAAAAAGGTTGTCTAATGCAGTGAGTTCCTATTACCTTTAAAATAAGCAGAACTATCTCCTGTAGCATAGTTTCATAACAGGTTGGAAATTTGTGCTATACTTGGTTTCATACATAAAATATCTGTAGGAGAAATCAATTGAGCCAATTAATTTTCAGGTTTGGATTGGAAGTTTCATTTTTGACAAATCAAAGTTTATAAGCTCTCGGAGCTTCTCCTATACTCTAAATAGGAGTTTCGCATTGTTATTCCAAAATTCAGCTGCACCTGACATATTTCTTTATAATAAATTAATAACCATGTTGCAATAACCATCATAAGCTGTGTATGCTCTGTTTTTATGGTCAAGTACAAATATGGCTTACACTATTATTGCGCTGTTGAAATTTTGTAATTGACAGTTTTTTTTCTCTAATAGATTTTGGTTTCTTGTTGAAAGATAATATTCAAATGGACTTTTTTGCACGGAACTTGGAGGAGATTTGTTGACATCTATTTCTAAATTTACCATCTCTATATTTTTCCCTTCAATGTTTAATTTTAAACCTTTCAAATAAACCTACAACAGGGAGTGACCGCTGTGTTGAATTTCCAAAGTAGTATTGAAGCAGAAAATTGGGGGTTAAGTTTCAATTCTATCAACGAGTCTTGCCAGAAGTCCAATATACTTATGATCAACTATCCTATAAGGTAAGTAATTTCATTTCACATGTTGTTTTTAAGTGAAGAAAGATGTTTTCAATTGCCACTTTGATGGTTGACTTTCATGGATGCGGTCAATGTGTGTTTGTGAGTGGGTGGAGGTGAGGTGGGAGAGAGTTGCTTGTGTCCATGGACAGAAATCTTCTTGCCACATAGGTTTGGAGGAAAGATTTACATGTATTTGTAATTACCTTAAAAATTGCTCAACTAGTTGATGTCTTTAAGAAATTTCACCTAGTCAGGTAAATGTTCCCTATATTGGCTCTGGCATTTTAGATTTCAAAATATTTACCTAGTAGTTTGGGCTAATTTAGTTGTTGCAATGTTACAGGGAGGGAGACTCCTTCGACCTGAGGAAGAAACTGCCATTTGGTGTTGGGCTTCTTTTACGCTTACTGAAAAAGAGTCATCGTGTGTTTATCACTTGCACAACTGGTTTTGATAGGTCTCCTGCTTGTGTGATTGCTTATCTCCATTGGATGACTGATACTTCCCTTCATGCGGCTCACAATTATGTCACTGGATTGCATTTATGCAAGCCTGACAGGTTCTTGCTCTATACATCATTTAGAGTTTGATATGTTTACTGCACTGTAGACATTCCCACTGTCCTGAAAACATCTTTTACAATTAATTCTTAATCACAAAGGTAACTAATGTGCTGAACTTTGCTTCTATTTGGGTCTGAGCGTGTGACATGATATATCAGTAAGAAATACATTTGTCTTTCAGCATTCTTTGTGCTAAGCAGACGACAGATTTAAAATGACAATGGCTACTCCATGATTTGCTCTTTCTAAAGCTTGAACAAATTTCGTTTCAATAGTTCAGCTGCTTGCTAAAATTGATTCCTTTCAAAGTAGATGATGAAACTGATTGTTCTCGCACTTCGAGTGCCATTCATACAGTTGATACACAATCCAAATCTATTATACAAAGTAGTGAGGAATGGAAACTTAGTTAATAGAATTCTCATGCTATATATGGCACTTAGGCTGGTCATTGAAATGATAATAATGGCAGACCTGCTATTGCTTGGGCAACATGGGATCTTATAGCTATGGTGGAAAGTGGCAAACATGATGGACCAGCCACACATGCTGTAACTTTTGTGTGGAATGGACACGAGGTAACTGACTGTATCCAACATATGGATGCCAAGGCCAAACATTGAGCTTGCTTCTAAGCTCTAATCATTTTGTCTACCTAGACTAATTATATAATGGGTTTTCATGTGCCTTTCTTCCAAGGGAGAGGACGTGTGCTTGGTTGGAGACTTTACTGGAAACTGGAAAGAACCAGTAAAGACAAGTCACAAGGGTGGACCAAGATACGAAGCTGAAGTTAGACTTTCACAAGGGAAGTAAGTTGTCATGCTATAAATTACTTGTCAATTTACAAGGCCCTAAGCTGCATGTAACTTTAGATAAGACTTGACGGTGATCACCGCTTTTAGGTATTACTACAAGTACGTAGTTAATGGGCAATGGCGGCATTCTACCAGTTCTCCGACTGAAAGGGATGAAAGGGGGAACATTAACAATGTGCTGGTGGTTGGTGATGTAGCTAGTGTGAGACCTTCTATTCAACACCCAAAAAAGGTTGGTGCTTGCATTGTTAAGCTTGATGCCATGTACGTAACATCTTCTGATCTTCAAGATACTTCTTAGTTAAATTTTCTGAACACACTCATTTGGCTTGATACTTCAGATTTACGCTTGTTCTCATGACAATTAGAGATGAAGAATTAGTGAAGTTAAACCTCATTTTTTGTGCAATAATTTACCTGATAAAAGAACTGCTTCACATGCTGTATACTTTGTTTCATATATGTTGCAATGAAAGGCTAAAACTGAAGAGTTTGGCTGCTTAGTGTGTGCTTAAACTCCATTAACGACCAACATACTCTGTGCTCCGTTCAGGACGCCAACATTTTGAAGGTGATTGAGAGGCCATTGACAGAAAATGAACGCTTTATGCTGGCAAAAGCAGCTCGCTGTGTCGCTTTCTCCGTCTGTCCGATCAGACTCTCTCCCAAGTAATCGGTTGCCTGAAAATTTTTTCCTCCTTCTGCCTTTCGTTTTCTTATGATAATTTATAATTTTTCTGCTTTCTGAACGGCTACGAAAGGACCCTTCTGTTGTGAAGATCCTTTCTCAAGCTAAATGCTCTTACAAAGACGCCAATTTCAAAATAGAGATTATTCTACTAGATTTTCCGTAGCAGAAATAAATCTGTGCCGTATCTACCTCTTCTTTGTTTTCTGAGGCACGAACACGAGTCATTTGAAGGAAGACAATGGCGTAATGTAAACGTTTTGTGTTGTACTTTAGCTTACTAGTTAATGATATTTGTTGAACATTTATGTTTAAGTGCTGAGAAAGTACTTATGAAACATTTCCTTTATTAACTATAAAATTACAAGAACTTTAAAATTAAGTTCGAATTAGGGGAGAGTTGGGAATTTTTCGATGAAATTATAAGTTTTATGTAATCTAGAATTAATTGCAATATTTTAAAAACTGGATTGAAAACTAAATTGATCTAATAAGAGGTTTAAAATTTAAAAAATTTAATCGGTATTATATTGTTATAAAATTAATTAAAGATTAGATAAAATAGAAAATTTTAAAATTAGATTGAAGGAGACAAGTTCAATAAAAAAGAAATCTTTTAAATGAAAATTATTTAGTTTATTTTAATTTATAAATAATTTTTAAACCTGTATTACTAGTTTTTGTTATATTTACATGTGAGTTTATAAGAAACAGCTTCTCTATTATATAAGAATAAGGTTACGTACTATCAGATCTTTTCAGACTTTGTTTTATTGTAAGATTTCGGATTGAGTGTGATGATGATAATGACGACGGTAATGGTGGTGGTTAATTTATCAACATTAATTAATTAATCAATTAATTTTTTTAATAATAAAAATTATTAAAATAAATAGAATTGAAAGGTTGAAGATCAAATTGAACAATTAACCGATTTAAAATTTTTATAATTAAATTATCCAAATCAATTAGATTTTTAACCATAGCTCAATTGTTCAAACCAAGTAGATACGTACATTTAATGTCCTTATATTCAATAAAACTTTATAAAAATTAAAAGTTGTGTGCCCAAAATCCAAATATATACTATTCACATGGGTGCAATTAACGATTGCGACAAGACCTGCATGCCCAAGTGGGTGCATTTGGAGCCCAAGTTCTATCTATCTAATATCTTACCGCTTCCAATACCAAAAGGGAAAAGAAGATATGAAGCAGATGACACAACACAAGCCTGCATGTCAACACTTTCCCTAAATAGTGTCGACATATCTCCCATTCCATGACTTATATAATATGTGTATATCCATTCCACTCTTAGATCTTGATTTCAAGCCTGAGGCGATGAAATTGTTGTTCTTGCTTGCGATATTTGTACCTTCTCTTATCTCGTATACAACAACAATAATTTAGTAAAAATTTTGTTGAAATACAGAGTTTGAAAAGATTCAATGATACTCAATCTTACTTCCAAATAATGGAGTGACTACTTCCAAATGAAGTGCATAAAGTTTTGGTGCTTGCTTATATGGTTCTGGCCATGGCGTAAAGGTAGGTTTATACAAAACTAAATTATATTTCCGTCAATTCTTGAATTTGAGTGATTTTTTATGTTCTAATTTTTAATATTCATGTTAAATTTTATTGAAATCATGTCTGTATTTTTTATAATTGGATATTGTAATATAAAATTTTAAAGTTATGAACAACTTTTTTTTTATCAGAAAGATAAATACACAACCTTAATTTACTAGACGGGAGAAGGACACCCTCGAGATATCCTTTAGCAGGATAGACAGACAACTTAAAGTAGGTTTTGAAACAGATGGATGTCAAGTTTAAGAGAACTGACATAATTAGCTAATTAATCCGTAGCTCTATTAGCTTCACGGTATACATACATAACTTTTACGATGTATTCTCTGGCTATTATTTTAATTGTTCAATAACAAACATTAAGATACAAGCTTGAAGAAATTTAGAAATACTACTAATAATTAAGTTACTATTTGTGTCTCATCATACTTCTACAAAGATATCATGCAAGAATTTAAGGTAGCCATTGCACATCTACTTCATTTTCATGTGAGCTTTTTTCCATTTCCAATACCAAACCTCTCATAAGCTTTGGTCGGGTCGGCCATTCTGGGCCCGGACCCAGTCAAGACGACTTGCGGGCCGATCGGTCCATTAGTTGAAGATCA
>JAOTIZ010000002.1:8060312-8074333 GCA_027123425.1 Erythroxylum panamense | reverse complement strand
AAAAGCTATGACTGCTCTGCCTCTACACGTATGTGATTCATGCACAGGGCAAGAAATTCATGCAAAAGGTATTACTAATAGCCTAAATGAGTTTTGAATTATACCAAGAGTTAAGTTTCTAGTAGTAGTATCTTTCTATATATTTTCATTAGATTTTGGTGTAAAAAACATATTAGAAGAGTACAAAATTGCTCTTTTACAGAGGCTGATTACATAATAAGATTTTGTGAGTTACAACACATCCTTTATTAATTACACAAAATCATTAATCCATTTTTAGTTTTAATCCTTTAAAGTCAAGATTGATTATATAATAAGATTTTTATGAGTTATACCCTTAATTTTGGTTGATGAGACTGTAATTTACATATAATAGACCTATATCTTTAATTTTAGATGTTCAGTAATCTGAATGAACTTATTTTTAGAAGTTGAATGAGATGCATATTACACTAAGACATGAATATATATTGTGTTTCTCAACTATGCAAGCTTATCAATACTAAACAGTATAATCAATAAGTTGTCACCTTGCATTGCGAGTTTTGAAGTGTATAAACACTCATAATTTTACCTTATATTGTTAAATTTTGACCTTAAGAGGAGACATGTTGTATAAACTAGGTGTAATGTTTTATAGATAAGTAAAGAATACAAGTGTAGTTTGCGAGAATGTATGATGTATAAGCTAATGTTGATAGTAAGAAGATGAATTATAAATGCAAAAAAATTGTTCATGCATAGTAGTTTAAGTTTATTTATGATGCATGATTGTTAGTTTAAGTTTATTAGGATTATTTTATCAAATTTGAAATTTTTAAGTGCTTATGTTATCCTCTAATTGTATAATTATACATGTAATATCATTATAGTGTTGATAATATCATTTAAATTTATGCTTTTTGGTAATATACTTGCCTCTATATATTTGTTGTGAATAGGTGTATGATGGTCGAATATGGAATTATAAGGTTGTTTATGGTGGAAAGTTCGTTGTATAACTAGAGTTGAAATGTGTTGATTGGGAATTAAGTACTTTTAATAAAGTAGACCTAGGTTTTGTTAGCTATAGGCAAATGTGTGAGATAAGAAAGGAGTTACGATAACTTCAAGTAAATAAAGCATATTATAGGGTACCCGGTTTTGAATTTAATGAGTCTTTGAGGTTGATTGAATTAAATGAAAGTTGTTTAGGGCTCATTAATCTGATGAAAATCTACTAGACGATTTATCTATACGTAACTCGTATGTTAGACACCCCATCATTTGTCCCTAACATATTGCCTATATCTGGAGGAAAGGATGGAGATAGGGAGGGTAAGGAGGGAAGTTGTGGAGCTACTGAAGGTGTTAATGAAGGAGTTGGTTTATGAGTTGATGAAGGAGTTGAAGAAGAGGTGGATGATGATGAGCACGAAAAGCATTTTATACAAGTTGAGATTCTTGATGACCACTAACCAGTTGAAATTAAGTTGATAGATTTTGATAGTTTTATTGGTAATGATGAATATCCAAGCAGAGAAGAGCCTGAAAAACCATTAGGAAGACCTAATAGTGATATTAGGCATAATCCATTCAATGCTAAAGTAAATTGGAAATTAGGGATGGTAGGAAGACCTAGTAGTGATATTAGGCATAATCCATTCAATGCTAAAGTAAATTGGAAATTAGGGATGGAGTTTGGTTTTGAAAAAGAATTTAGAAAGTCTATTTTGGATTACGTAGTGCAGACAGGCTACAATGTGAAGTTTAAAAAAAGTGAAAGACATAAGATGAGAGTGAGATGTATTGAGGGATGCCCATGGGAGTTGTATGTAATTTGTGACAAGAATGAACGATGCTTTAAAGTGGTGACATACAATGCTGAGTATTGGTGTTTTATGACCAACAAACCAAAATTGGTCTCCAGTAAGTTCCTAGTGATCCATTTTAGGGAAAGAATAATTGATAAGCCTAGTATCTCGATGGAAAAGATTTTTGAAGAATGTCGAGAAAAGCTTAAAACATTTGTCAACTTAAGTATGTGTAGATTTGCAAAGAGGAGATTGCGAAAAGAAATGGCGAGTGATTATGTGAATGAATATGCGAAGCTACAAGGATACGTTCATGTGTTGAGGATTAGTAATCCTAGATCAACAATTGAGTTAAAGATGGCTAAGAATGAAGAAACTAGTTTGTTACAAGTATGCAAAATTAAGTTTTACATATTATTGAAAATGATAATTAGAACATTTATTTATTGGTGACATATATTCATTTATTCATACATCTTTATCTCTTTTATGTAGTTTAAAAGATTGTACATATGCTTTGATATGCGATGAAAAGAGGATGGAGGCATTTGACGCCAATTTTTGGTATTGATGGTTGTTTTTCGAAGACTGAATTCTAAGGTCAACTATTGAGTACAGTTGGAAGGGATGTATTCGTTATCTTAGGCTATTGTGGAGGTAGAGAACACTGATTCTTGGACCTGATTTATGAGTTTGGTGGCTTCAGACATGGAATTAGGTATTGGTGAAAGACTAACAATAACATTAGATATTTAAAAGGTAAATTTTTAGTTCATTGATTAATTGTTATATGCTGTATCAATTATATATTAACTTAATCTATTCTATTGTTATATGGATTGAATAGAGCAGTAGAAGAGACAATACCATATGCCGCTCATCAGATGTGTGTTAGGCATATATACCATAATTGGCATATGAATTGGAAGGGGAAAATTTTGTGAAATCAATTTTGAAATTGTGTTTGGTCAATGTACATAGAAGATTTTATTGAGTAGTTGAAAAGATTGGATAAAATCAAACATGGATTTGCATCATCACTATTTGAATATCTGAAAGAGAGATGGGCAAGATGTTACTAATCCTTTGAATTGAAATGCCCAGTTGTTGATAACAACATAAGTGAAACATTCAATGAACAAATCTTACTGAGCAAAGATAGGCCAATTATAAGTATTCTTGAAACAATTAGAATCATGGTGATGAAGAGGCGTGCAAATGGGAGAGAATTTGTGTATGATTGGAAATCAAATGTTACACCCAGGATTAAGAAGCAGTTAGAGAAGAATAAGAAAGATGTTATACAGTGGAGAATAGTTTGGAATGATGATGGAGCGTATGAAGTTTTGAAGGTGATGGCAATCATATTGTAAAGATTGGTAGACACCAATCATGGGAGTTGTATGGATATCCTTGCAAACATGTTGTAAGTGTTGTTCACAATTCCAAAAAATGACAGGAGGCATATATGGACAAGTGCTACAAGAAGTCTAAATTCATGGCACTATATGAGCATGTGTTGCAACCTATTAAAGGTCCAATTTTCTAGCCTACAGTTGATGCAGAAAAAGAGTTATTCCAAGAAGACCTAAAATAGCTAGAAGGAGAGGAGTAAATAAGCTTATTAAGTTGAAAAATCCAAACAAATTTACTCAAAAGAGTCAAGTACAAAAATGTGGAAAATGTGGTAATTATGATGCTAGAAAATGCAAGAATCAAGGCTTCATATTTATTAGGTCATTCCCGAGGCCTCTTCACAAGCTGAACATGTTGTTGTAGCAAGTCAACAAAGTAATATTTTACCATAAATAACATTATTTATTACTTTCAAGATTGAATATTGTTAACGACATGTTTATTTGTAGGTTGGTAGCTCTTTGCATAGTAGTATATAGAAGTTTGGAGAAGCAGATCCATGTTTAGTCAAACTATCTTTCAAACCAAGAGGTATAAGGTTCAAAGGATAACCTAGTATAACTTCTCAATAGTTACAGAATTGAAGCAACAGCGAGGAAATCATCAATGAATCAACTTGTATCTGACCAACCTTCTTAGTCAGGTGCAAATGACGGAAGCGATGTGGTTGATTCGCAGACTTTATATTAATGTTATCTATGTGTTGTTTGAACTTTATTTAGTACATCCTTAGAGATTCTTTTATATATGGACGAACAGATATCATAACTTTTGTATATACACGCATTGTGATATAATCATAGAGTATGATAATGTTATTTTCATACTAACCAAGAACATAATACTATTACAGGCAACTTGATGGTGAGAGACAGACAGAAACTTCAAATCAACTTTAACACTTATCAAGATATGCAATTTAGTGCTTTATAAAGGCAAATGAAATGAATGTAAGTAGAAATTGACTCCAACTAATTTTGAATTTCATTCTTTAACCAAATTGTTCAATATTTCTAAAAAATAATAGCAAATTTGATAGTCATGTTCCTTCCCTTCACTGGCACAAATTACAAATAAGTTCCTCGACTAAATAAACATTCAAATTCCATGCTCACCTTAATCATCGAATTCAACTTCCATGCTTAGATTAATCACAGGCATTCACAAATTCAACTTGCATTCACATTCAAAATGAAATTAAAGACACAACAGATGAGGGTAGGAAGAAGTGAAAATCAAAAGATTTCACTCCATATCATTGTCTCAAAGCTACACTCAAACAGAGAAAATTGAACAAATAATGAAGATACAACATATGTTACATTTGATTCACCGCAGCGGTGGCGTTAATCTTTAGTTCTTAGGAGGTGGTGAACAATCATTCCAGACAAGTTGGCGACCCCCCTAAATTTTTGTTCGTTGAAGAAGAAAACGAACAACGCTACAAATTAGGGATTGAACTTAACAAAATTTGGGATTCAAGAAGAATGCATATTAGGAATTGAAGTTAATAGATTAGGAATTGCACGAAAGTGAAGAAGAATGCAAATTAGGGATTAGGGATTGTCTATCTGGGGAAGAAACAAACGCTGCATGTTGGTGGTTCTTCAAAACGGTGCATTAAAAATTAAAGAGAACAAAACGCAGCGTTTAACCATCACACACTGTGCAAATGAAGAGAACAAAATGGTGCATTTCAGAAATCTGCCCAAAATGTCGCATTATAAATTCACGTGGGATCCACCTAATTTTAAAAAATTCCAAGTTAGCGATCAATGGATCCCACATCAAATCTAAAATAAAAACTTTAGTAAACATTTCATCACATCACTAGACAACTGATGATAACCTAACACCGTTAGTGATCAGGTTTTAATTTGAACGTTTTGCAAATATTTTGGTTCATTTTGAATACCATGAAACATTAAAGTCCATTTTAGACACCAATGTAAACATTATGATTCATTTGGTTCTTTTAGCCAATTTTTAGAAAAAGTTCTTATTATTCAATTTTAAGAAAATATGAAATTAATAAAACTTTAAATAGAAATTGATTGTTTAACGTTTTAAAGAAAATATGAACCTCTAAAAGCTGCTAATTCTTTGAAATAGACTTTTAAGATGTTAGACAACCAATTTTTCTCTTTCGAAAATATCTTCACAAGGTAAAAGAAAAGAAAAAAGAAAAAAAAGAAGATAATAAATCGCAAATGGAAAGTAATTGAAAATTTACAAGTAACTTAAACGTAATGAACTTAGGGCTCATCTCTTTGTCAAAAAACCCAAAAAGAGGGTTTTAGGCGTTGATCACTTTGGAGTCTCTATGGCGAAGGAAGAGCCACTGGTCAGCTCCAAAGCAGAGCTTAAACGCAAACAAACTCTTAAAAAGAAAGCCAAATCAGGCGGCTTCGAGTCTCTCAATCTCAGTCCCAATGTGTTCCGTGGCATCAAGCGCAAGGGGTATCGCGTGCCCACCCCTATACAGCGCAAAACCATGCCCCTCATTCTCTCCGGTGCCGACGTCGTTGCCATGGCTCGCACCGGCTCCGGCAAGACTGCCGCTTTCCTTGTTCCAATGCTCGAGAGGCTTAAACAGCACGTGCCCCAAGGCGGCGTTAGGGCTCTCATTTTGTCTCCCACTAGGGATTTGGCTTTGCAGACCCTCAAATTCACTAAAGAACTTGGCAAATTCACGGGTATCGCTGTTTTTCATTTCTACAGTATCTTCTTTGCTTTTTATTACTGTTTGTTTGTTTCTGTGTTTGTGGCAATAACATTTAGGGTGTTCTTGATTTAGAGATTAGCATAACACTAGAGGATGTATGTAATGTGAGTTGAATTTATGTCAAGTCAACATGTTTACTGTGCTTATGGTCTTTTCACAGACAATTCCCTCGGTTAATTTTATCAAAACTAAAATTTTGAGCCAAGCCAATGATACATTATTTTTATCTGTCCTTTCTTCATCACAGATCTTCGCACCAGCTTGTTGGTTGGTGGTGATAGCATGGAAAATCAGTTTGAGGAATTGGCACAGAGCCCTGATATCATAATTGCAACTCCTGGTAGACTTATGCACCACTTGGCTGAGGTTGATGACATGTCGTTGCGAACTGTGGAATATGTAGTTTTTGATGAAGCTGACAGTCTTTTTGGCATGGGTTTTGCTGAGCAATTGCATCAAATCCTTTACCATTTAAGTGAGAACCGCCAGACATTACTTTTCAGTGCCACTATGCCTAGTGCCCTTGCTGAGTTTGCCAAGGCTGGTCTACGGGATCCTCAACTAGTTCGACTTGATGTGGAAACTAAGATTAGCCCTGACTTGAAATTGGCATTTTTCACGTTGCGACAAGAGGAAAAACATGCAGCTTTGCTTTATTTGGTAAGGGAGCACATTGGTCCTGAACAGCAGACGCTAATATTTGTTTCTACAAAACATCATGTTGAGTTTCTAAATAATTTGTTTAGAGAAGAGGGTATTGAGCCTTCTGTCTGTTATGGTGATATGGATCAAGATGCCCGCAAGATTCATGTATCAAGGTTTAGGGCACGAAAGACTATGCTGTTGATAGTGACAGATGTTGCAGCCAGGGGTATAGACATTCCATTGCTTGATAATGTGATCAATTGGGACTTCCCACCAAAACCTAAAATTTTTGTCCATCGTGTGGGCAGAGCTGCAAGGGCTGGTCGAACTGGAACTGCGTTTTCATTTGTGACATCTGAAGACATGGCTTATCTTTTGGATCTTCACCTATTTCTCTCAAAGCCAATTAGGGCTGCGCCCACTGAGGAAGAGGTTTTGCAGGATATGGATGGAGTAATGGGAAAAATTGATCAAGCAGTTGCAAATGGAGAAACTGTTTACGGACGTTTCCCTCAGACGGTTCTTGATCTTGTGTCAGATAGAGTTCGAGAAATAATTGATTCTTCTGCAGAATTAACTTCTTTGCAGAAGACTTGCTCCAATGCTTTTCGCTTGTATATGAAGACAAAACCTTTACCTGCAAAGGAATCCATTAGAAGGGTGAAGGATTTACCTCGTGAAGGGTTGCATCCAGTTTTCAAAAATATTCTAGAAGGTGGTGAATTGATGGCACTAGCATTTTCTGAGCGCTTGAAAGCTTTCAGGTTAACATTTGAAATGTTTGTTATTCCTTTTTGTTCTTTTTATTTTTCCCTTTTAATGTGTAATTGCATGATTTTGACTGTATTATCTCGATAGACCGAAGCAGACAATATTGGAAGCAGAAGGTGAAGCTGCCAGATCAAAGCATTTACAGGTGGCCAATACTCTATACAGTTGTTTACTTTCTGGGATTGATAATTCTTGTTTAAATACTGAAGAAATAGGCCTTTCTATCCTAATCAGAAGAATTTAGTGATTTGCTTTTATACCTTTATCACTTCAGTTCTATTTGTCTCCTGGATTATGTTCACCATGTTGGAGAATCCTCACAGTTAGATTGTTGCTTTCTTTACAATTTTAGGTTATTCAATTCGATATGAATATGTTGTTATTCCTTCTGAAGGTTCTAGCTTTACAGCGAGCTTATATTTCTACTTCAGGGACCTTGTGGCCAGTGGGTTGATGTTATGAAGAAAAAGCGAGCTATACATGAGAAGATTATCAATATGGTACATCGGCAACGCTCAAACAGGCCTGTTGAAAAGGTACATAAACTATGTTTGAATTGCAGGGTAGTCACAGTAGTTTGATATTCAGGGTAATGCCTTACCTTCCAGAAGGTTAATGTAATGAATCATAGCATGTGGCTGGGATTGGCATGGATGATCTTAGGATTGACTCCCAGCAGGCTCTTCATCTTGATAGGTTTATACGTTGGCCTTCCATATTGTGGGGCTTGGCCATGCTAACATCTATGAAATTTGTTTTGGTCTCCTTCCTTCTGCTTCTTTGTTTTAATTTTCAAAGAATGGTTTTGAATCTCAGTTATTTGCAGGAAGATGAATCGGAGATTGCTTCATCAAGTGGAAAGAAGAAAAAGGGTGTGTAATGATTAGTTTTGCACTCCTCATGATTATTCTCATGTTTTCTAATGTTTGACAGTTTGATGATTATAATTTGGATGATAGAAGCCCATAGTTCTAAAAGAAAGGAAAGGAGTTTCAGGGATGAGGAGTTCTATATAAGCTCTGTGCCAACAAATCATGTATGTAATTCACTAAATCCTCCATCAATAATTCCTTCCATGAAAGTGTCTCATTACATCTTATCCTGATTTTAGTTGCCCTTCATATGTTGTATGTGTGATTTTCTCAAAATTTTGGGTAATTGTTTAACTTCTTTTCCAACTCTCAGCATACAGAGGTGGGCTTGTTAGTAAGAGGCAACGGAAGCTTTGGATCAAATAGGTAAACAGCGGAATTTCAAGAATGCCATGTGTTTTCCAACTGGATGTGAAACAATTGAGTTTACGGGATTTGTTTTTTATGCTTTCTTCTTACTTATTTTTGTCATTTGTACTGTTAGGTTGGAAGCTGCTGTACTAGATCTAGTTGCAGATGACAGTGGGGGCCTACAGAAGCAAAAGGCTTCATATCATTGGGATAAGGTACTTGAAAATGATGAAGTCAATGATTTGTCATGGACTTCTATAGAAAGTCTAATCTTTAATATGTGAACGTCTGTGCAGAGGAGTAAAAAGTACATCAAATTGAACAATGGTGAACGTGTTACAGCCAGTGGAAAGGTAATCCTCACTTTTCACTAATGATGTTTCAGGGAAATTTGAGTTTTTCCATTATGCTTTCCAAAAATTTGTAAATATATTGGGCGTGATTTACTTTTTCTGCACTGAAATTTGTATTATGTAATGGATACGTAATACATTCATTTCTGTGAAGCTACAATTAGAAAAATAGATTCTTATTTTCAATCCTTGGGCTGGTGTATAGATAAAGACAGAAAGTGGTGCAAAAGTAAAAGCTATCAAGACAGGTATATACAAGAAGTGGAAAGAGCGGTCACATAGAAAGGTATCTCTCAAAGGATCAAGCAGTGATGGGAATGATGGGGAAGCAACAAACATCTCAGGTACACATATTACATTTGATGACCCAAATGATTGTTATCTATTAATTTCTGCTAGTGTTTCAATGCTATACTATTTCCCAATAAATATTTAATTAAATGCACAAGTTTCTTGATGGTTTTATTCAAGAGTTACATCCGTTAAGTTTTTATTTCATTAGATGCACAAATTTAGTGGATGGTTTTGTTCAATATTTTATTCATTAGCTGAGGATTCGCTAGTGTTTCATATCGTATGCATCCCCTTGAGAATAATATTTTACACTTCTGCCAGCCAAACTATGGCTTCTTTGACTTGTTTGTCATTGATGTCATTTACCGTGCATGTAGATAGCCCACCGGAAAACTTAAGCAGTGACCTTATTGATTAATGAGCTGTTTAGACAAACATGCTGTATTGAAGGCAGGGGTGATGTGTCTTTTTTCGTCGGTTTGGAACATGTCTTGTGCGTTATTATTGGCTGGAAAGAAAGGAAGAGATCTGAAGGAAAAAGAAGAGGGGAGTGTTCAGAAATGATTTTAGTTACTTCCCTATGCTGAAGTCAAAATTTCCTTTGCCCCTTCGAGGAATTGATGCATGTTATGTCCCCTTAGTTGTCTAATCGAATTCTCCTTGCTCAATGGGTTATTGTTTTCATACTTGGCCTGTAAAGGGAACAAATATGTATGCAAGACCTTTAAATTTCTTGTGTTTGCAGGAGATCATGGGGGTAATTGGAAGTTTAGAGGGAGAAGGACGCAGCAGCACTCATTACCTAATGCTAATGTGCGTTCAGAGATCAAAGATCTTGAACAAGTGCGGAAGGAGAGGCAGAAGAAAGCAAACAAATTGTCTTATATTAAGAACAAAGGTCCAAAGGGTAAAAAGTTTGGCAAGAATGGGAAAAGAGGCAAACCCAGGAAGTAAAGATACTTGCTGCATATGCTTGGCAGTTTATTTAGTAAAAACAAAGTTTTATAGGAATTGGAGACACAGATGTAAGTGCTACATTATTCGTTTTTAGTTAGAGTGGAGCATTTGGAAGCCCTCGACATTCCTCATTGTTTTACATTGAAAAGTAATGCTTGTCATGGATGTGTATTTCACTCTTTGTCGGTTATCAACTGAAAGGATGGCCATGGTCAAGTATAAAAGTTATGCTGACTGCTCATTTTCATGACCTTTCTCTTATCTACTCTTAGTACACTGTAAGGTTCCAATTAACACATTAAGTTGTATAGACACTTTCTTTAACGCAAGGAAATCGGCTCATCTTTGGGGGGCCCATGGATATGGTGATCGGATTGGACAGGAGTTTTGCTTTTCTCTGCTTTTTAATTTATATATAATAATTTGATTTTGAGCTGGGTTCGACTCCCGGTAGACCTTTCAGGGTACAGGTCTTTTGTATCCCTATTCTGTGCCTATTCAATTCTGTTTTGATCTCAACCATTCAATGTAATAAATTGGATGGTTGAAAATAAAGGGGAACAAAGGATACTGGATAGGGGTTACAGAAAGATCTGTTCCCTAATCCCTCATTTTAAATAGGGATGAAAGTAGGCTTGCGCTGATTTAACTTTTTATTTATAATTTTATAATTTTTTGAAGTTTTTAATCGTTTCAGATAAGGATAATGGAGCATCGGGCTTGGGCTGGTTCAACATTTTATTTATAATTTATAATTTATGATTTTTTAATAAATTTATTTAATTAAAAATTTTAAGTGTTCAATTCAATTAATTAAAATTACAAATTTAATTGATTAATAAAGATTAAGATTTTATAATGAATGAGTATATAAAATGTACATATATTGATAAAATATATAAAATAAAACTAAATTCATGAAGGAGGATAAGATTGTAAGAAATGAAAGAAAAAGATTATAATTAAAATAATCAATTCAATTTTCTTATATTGATGAAATAAATAAGAAGAAATCAAATTCATTAAAGAAGAAGATAGGATTATAAGAAATAAAAGAAAAAGTTTATAATTAAAGTGATTGATTCAATTAATTGAAGTTACAATTGATTAATAAAAATGAGATTATAATTAAATTGCTTAATTCAATTAATTAAAATTACAAATTTTGAATTATTTAATAAAAATTAAGCTTTATAATGAATGAATATATAAAATTTACATAAAATGATAAAATATATAAAATAAAACCAAAATCATTATAAAGCAAGATAAGATTATAGGAAATGAAAGAAAAATATTATCATTAAAGTAATCAATTCAATCTTCTTATATTGATGAAATAAATAAAAGGAAATGAGTTTCATTAACGAAAGATCGGATTATAGGAAATGAAAGAAAAAGATTATAACTAAAGTGATTAATTCAATTAAATGAAATTACAATTGATTAATAAAAATTGAGATTATAATTAAAGTGCTCAATTCAATTAATTAAAATTACAAATTTTTATTGATTAATAAAAAAAGATTTTATAATGAATGAATATATAAAATGTACATATATTGATAAAATGTTTAAGATAAAACTAAATTCATTAATGAAGGATGCTATCATTATAGGAAATGAATTAAAAAATTATAATTAAAGTAATCAATTCAATTTATTAAAGTTGCGAATTTTAATTGATTAATAAAAGCTGAGATTTTATAATAAATTAATATATAAAACTTACATATATTGATAAAATAAATAAGATAAAACTAAATTCATTAATGAAGGAGAATATGATTATAGTAAATGAAAGAAAATATTATAATTAAAACAATCAATTCAATTTATTAAAGTTACAATTTTCAATTGATTAATAAAAATTAAGATTTTATAATTAATGACTATATAAAACGTACATATATTGATAAAATAAACCAAATTCATTAATGGAGAATAGGATTATAGGAAATGACAGAAAAAAATTATAGTTAAAGTGATCAATTTAGTTAATTGAAGTTACGAATTTCAATAGATTAATAAAAATTTAGATTTTTCAATGAACGAATAAGATGAAACCAAATTTATTATTGAAAGAGGATATGATTATAAGGAATGAAAGAAAAATATTATAATTAAAGTGATCAATTCAATTAATTGAAGTTGTGACTTTCAATTGATTAACAAAAATTGAAAATTTATGTTGAATGAATATATAATGGATAAGTATATTGACGAAATGAATAAAAAAAACCAAATTCATTAACGAAGAAGGATAGGAATATAGGAAATGGAAGAAAAAAATTATAATTAAAGTGATCAGTTTAATTAATTAAAGTTATGAATTTCAATTGATTAATAAAATTTGAGATTGTAAAATAAATAAATATAAAAAATACATATAATGATAAAATAAATAAGATGAAATCAAATTTATTAACGAAAGATGATAAGATTGTAGGAAATGAAAGAAAAAAAGTATAACTAAAGTGACCAATTTAATTAATTTATGATAAGAACAAAACTCATAAATCGATGACATAATTTACAAAAATGATTATCTAAATATTTTAAGTAATACAATTTACAAAAATTCAAGATAAACTTATGAAATAATATTCTAGATTGGGAGTCAAAAACTGTGAAAGATTGGAGACTGAAGACTGGAGAGAGTGGAGATAAAGATAGCAGTAATTGTTGTAGTCAAGATTATCAATAATTAGCATCACTTCTTCTGTATATAGAAATTTGATATTTAGTACTATAATATTAAAATTGAAGGAATAAAAAGCATTGGGTAATAATTAATATAATTAAATATACCTTCATCATTGAACATTTTATCAAAATAATGTTAAGTTGATTGATTAGTACAAGTATGTGTATGACTAGTCACCTACACATCAGTGCCTGTGTTTGTATTAATATACAAATTAAAAAAACAATATAAGCTAAGATAATTTAAAAATAGACAAATTTGATATATCAAAAAGAAAGGAAGTTACCCTTAATATCTTCATCATGTAATCAACTTCAGGCACATATAAGGGCTTCCACAATACAAGAATGAAGTTGAGCATGACGATTACTAATAACCTAAGCACCAGTGTTAAAAACAAATTTCAAAGTAACAGTAGATGATGAAACTGCTAATAGGTCTCATGTAATTACTTGCATGAGTAGAAAATTATTTCCACAACTTTTCCACCATTACAATGTATCAAAATGCACATTTTATACTTCGATCATACAATCTTCCATCAAATATTTATTTAACTTTATTATATTATATGAAATCCTACTCGTAGGCCTTTTTTCATGAATTTTGTAAGCGAAAGTAACAAATTGTTCTTAGAAGATGCACCCGAACTTAAAATTAAAGCAAAAGCTAAACATTCTATATTTGTAGCACATAAACCCTCTCGAGACACGTATTCGACATCCTGAGTGATATCCGAGTCCGTGCCCCGCAAGGGTGGCATGCTAGAACAATCAACCACTCAAAAACTCTATACGAATTTTTTTTATTAGCACAAGCATATGCAGAAATCAGTAATCAAATCGGGTCCACTTTATTTGTAAACTTTTTCAATTACAACAAT
The DNA here is from genome assembly GCA_027123425.1 of Erythroxylum panamense. Classification (NCBI taxonomy): domain Eukaryota; kingdom Viridiplantae; phylum Streptophyta; class Magnoliopsida; order Malpighiales; family Erythroxylaceae; genus Erythroxylum; species Erythroxylum panamense. Next base: position 8,060,566 of record JAOTIZ010000002.1, on the reverse strand, counting down.
ACAATCAATAGAATTTCAATAGCCATTTAGGGCCCATTACAATATTATTACAATCCTGATCATAAATTTTGTCCATCTAAGTTGATAATTATTAAACAAACTGGTCGGGTCGACCGCACAGGGCTATGGGCCGATCGGTCCAATCCTACTTTCACGCCAGGCCCAGGCCCGACACATGCTCCCTACGGCCCGTCAGCATGAGAACTTTCCATGCAGAGACAGAACTCTACGTTGAAGACCTAAACCTAGCTGCA
>JAOTIZ010000002.1:8041393-8052363 GCA_027123425.1 Erythroxylum panamense | reverse complement strand
GCCTGTCGTCACCCTGAAGAGGGGAAGGAGGAAACATGCCAGCTATAGAGCGGCAAATGAAAGGGGGGAGGAACCCCTTAAGACAACCAAGTTCCACTGACCCGTGGGATCTACATAGTGGCGAACGTTGTGGTGAAGCAGGTGATCCGAGATGAGCTGAATAGAATGGGAAAGGAGAGGGCCAACTCCCGTGACCCAAGGGTCGAGCCAGAAACGCGTCGTCATGCCATTGCCGAGATGCCATTGCTGACCTTGAGTTACGAGATGCCAAGTCGCTATAATGCTACTCCACACCATCGAACCCCCTGAGGAATTGAGGGAGTAGGGAATGCAGTGAACATCAAAACCATATTTAGCAGAGAGTACCTGCACCCATAAGGCATGAGGGTTGGCAATCAAGGTCCAGCCTAGTTTATCCAGGAAGGTGTCGTTCATCTCTCGAATCCTCCGGATGCCTAATCCCCTTTGAGTTCTGGGCTTACACTCCTCCTCCCAGCTCACCAGGGGTATCTTAGTGCCGTCCTGCGACGAGCCCCACAACCGGACCGTCTGCATCGTGTAGCTCGGGATGGTCGTGATGACCGATTGTACCAAGGTGACTCGACCAGCAAAAGACAAAGTGGAGGGGGCCCATCCCGATAATCGGCGGTGGATCGTATCTAAAATGTGTTGATAACTGCGCTTACTGACCCTTTGGTGTAAGAGGGGACCCCCAGGTACCGTCCAAGGTCGGTAGTCCGAGGAAACGTGAGCGCACGACTTAAGGCGCGACTGGTCGAAAGGGGGAAATTTTTAGAGAAGTAGCATCGAGACTTATCAGTGTGCACACGTTGTCCCGAAGCGGTGCAGAACGAGTCCAAGACACCCCGAACCACATGAACTTGGTCAATAGAAGCCTCCGAAAAGAGGATGAGATCGTCGGCAAAGAATAAGTGGGAAAGAGGGGACCCATGCTTACACAAGCGTACCGGACGCCAATGACCCGAGGACGCCGCATAAGTAATCCCGTGGTCGAGCCGTTCCATACAGAGCACAAAAAGGTACAGGGAGAGAGGGTCTCCTTGACGAAGACCGCGAAAAGGCTGAAAGGCCTCGCTAAGCTCTCCGTGCCAGTTCACTTGAAAGGACACCGTAGTAATGCATTTCATGATGAGCGACCTAAACGAGGCCGGAAGACCAATATCGTGGAGAGTATCGTGAATGAAGTTCCAATCAAGGCGATCATAAGCCTTTTCGAGGTCCACTTTGATCGCCATCAACCCCGTCCTACCAGTTTTGCGTTTCATGGAGTGAATAACTTTTTGGGTGATGATAATATTATCGGTAATCAGACGGCCAGGCACAAAGCTGCACTGGGTCGGACTTACAAGCGCGTCCATGTACGGTTGAAGCCGAAGAGATAAAATCTTAGTGAGGGCTTTATAAAACACATTGCAAAGCGCTATCGGACGGAACTGAGTGATGGAAGTAGGGGAGGGGGTCTTAGGAATAAGAACAAGGACAGTGCGGTTAAGATCCAATTCCCAAACTTCGTGACGGAATATACGTTGAAGGAAAGTAATAATGGAGGGGCCAACAGTGTCCCACTGGGACTGATAGAAGAGAGCGGTGAAACCATCGATACCGGGGTCCTTGTTGGGAGCCATAGAGAAAAACGCCGACTTAATTTCGTTGGAGCTAAGCGGTCGGGAAAGGTCCGCAGGCAGTTGAGACGGGGTAGGGGAAACTTGCCAGGAAGAGGCCCAGTGACAAGGGTCGGACCGTCGGGTCTGTATAAGCCCTCCAGGTAATGCTAAGCCATACCTCGGAGAGTTGTGGAATCGGTAACCATATGACCCTGAGCGTCGGGAAGAGCAATGTTCTGAGCTAGACGACCTCAAGAGCGAGTGAGGGCGTGATAAAACTGAGTATTCCGATCTCCCTGAGCGAGCCACTGACTCCTGGACCGTTGTTGCCAGAATAGTTCTTCCTGATAGAGCACAGATTCTAGTTCGTTCCTCAGGGAGGGGGAATCTTTAACTTTAGTTTTGAACAATCTTTAACTCTAGCCTTTTCACTTCGATGGTAACCTCACTTGAATTTGATGTGAGAGTAGAGCCTTATCAGAAAAATAAAAAGTACAACTTTTATTTCCCAGCTGGAATTCAAGTGTTTATGTAATATAATCATCATGCAGATAACAATTACGATTGCATGGTTAGTAGAGTTTTAGTGTATGACATACACAGCTAACAGGGACATTTTGTGTGATGGTGATTGAAATATCACAGGCATAACTGTAGCCAACTTATGGTTAATTTTGTTTCGCGTACAGGGTCTTGGCAGGCTTTTCAACAATCAAGTGCTCGATATGAACGATGAGAAAAAGTAAATGATGCCTCCCTTGTCCTTATTCAGGAATCGATACTCATCACATTGTGATGCACGAGACCAGATCCTCTGGTCCACTTTTTGTGGACCAATTTTGTGCCATTCTATCTGACCCATCCATTTACGTGGATCCACGTAAATGGATGGCTCAGATGGAATGGCACAAAGTTGGTCCACGTAAATGGATGGGTCGGATGGAATGGCACAAAGTTGGTCCACTGATCCACGTAAATGGATGGGTCAGGTGGAATGACACAAAGTTGGTCTACAAAAAGTGGACCCACGTAAATAGATGGGTCAGATGGAGTAGCACAGAGTTGGTCCACATCTCACGTAAATGGATTGGTCAGATGGAGTGACACAGAATTGATCCACAAAAAATAGACCAGAGGATCTGACGCCGTGATGCACTAGATTAACAGTTGATGTCTTCCTTTCCTCCGACAGAAACCATCATCCATATTAACTACTTGCAGAAGCAAAAGTCTCACACCTCTCGTGTCATTAACTATTGCTCTCGTCTCTCCATAATGGCTCTTAGGAGAGCTTGAATCACGTTTATACTCAGGAACAAGTCTGAGATTAAACATCATCAATCGTTTATCCTTTCAATTGTGCAAGGATAAAGCATCTGGTATTCATAATAATTCGATATTAGAATAAATTATTCACGAAATTCATTCAACTTAATGTTAGCACATGTCGTATATCTTCATCCTTGGTCAACTAAACGATTAAATGTTCTTGGAATCGAGATGGAAGACACTTGAATTAACTCCTACCGTGAGGCCATCATCAATTGTTTAACAGATTTAGTATAGCAGACCACTAGGCTTATTGTGCCAACATCTACTGCAACTATGGAAAAAGGGCCGTATCGATGCAAATCACCACTTGCTTATATTTTTTTCTTTTTCACCTGTTGAATTGTCACAAGCAGTCAACTTATCATACCCAAGGTGTAGAATTGATGCTCTCGAGCAAGTCAAACCGTCGATCATATGTTTCGATAAGCCAAAGCCAAACTGCTGATCTTGTTCAGATTATTTTGACAACTGATTTCGATGAATCGATGATATGATACTATAATTAAAGTCTGTAGACAACATATATGAAAGATTATTACCTCCAGAATCCACTTTGTCTTAAAGATCTAGTACAAGTGGTAGTTTCAGTTGCTCCAGAAGGTTTGAGCAGGAAATTAAACCTTCACATGAACACTAGCAAAGCCTAGAACTTTTCCCATAACCACTCAGAAAAGGCTAACAACAAAGGAAGTTTTGAAAAGCCAGTGCAGCATAACTCAGACAAGGGGCAACGGCAAGAGTCTTTGTCTATACTATACAAGAGATAATATCCACCGAAAGGATTGCCTACTCACAGCAGAACAACCCAATTTCTACACAACCATGTATTTACAAGGAAATAGCCCCCTTCAGGTTCCAAGCAACGTTCAATGAGCTGGATTAGGAATATAAGTTGATAGGCGATGAGCTTGGACAGCACAGGCACAATGCACGGATGTCAGGTTCAGACAACCACTCATGACAAGCGAATGTCTGCCAGAACAGGTGTGAAGTGCAGGGAACGAGTCACAGAGTGCTTGAACGGCAGGAGGTGTGAGTGCTGTGCACTGACTGATGTTTAGACTCTTCAACCCTTCCTCGTCATACTGACCTTTCATTGATTCCCACATTGTAGGCTTGTTCTGCACTCGGCTGCGCACCAGTGAATACATTGCAGCATCTGTGATATTCCGACAGTAGTACAAGCCAAGGGATCTTAGATGGAGACATCTATAGGCCAATGCTATCACGCTCTCGTCTGTAATAAATTTTAGGAAGAGGTCAAGAATCCCAGTAATACAAGGTGTCACAAAGAGCAACTACATGAATTAGATAAAGAACGTACACCTAGAGTATTGACGCCAGAATTAATTTGGAAAAGAAGGATTCAAAAGGAGGCTTCACAAACTCCAGAAGCCAACTACATTCAGTCAACCCTTACATTATGGATCCACATAGGGGGAAACGTTATCAAACTCAATTTTCTATCCTTGTAAAGAAGAAAAGTTGTGGTTCAATAAGAGATTGTAGCAGAATGATAGGATGGATGGAACCAACAGAGTGATCTATTTCAAAATCTGAAGTTATCTACTAATCTAAACTACCTGTTATATGGACACAGCCACACAAGTCAAGTGTTCTGAGGTCAGGGCATCCATAGGCTAGACTCATCACTCCAATATCACCAACATTCTCACACCATCCAAGATTCAAAGATTGTAACTGGCTGCAGTTACGTCCAATTGCCTGGTGATGATAGGAAGAAGTTTAGAATGCATTTTATATCTTTATAACCATATGAAAAAACTATTGAAAGCTTATCTGGACCTGCAGGGCATGGTCAGTTGCAGCTTTTACACATCCACAAAGATTTAAGATTTTTAATTTTCGACAAAACCCAATCAGATATTCAAGACCACTGTCACTAAACGAAGTACACCCACTAATGTTAAGCTTGGTAAGATTAGGACAACCACGAGCTAATGCATAAAGAGAGCGATCACTAAGCTTAAAACTTTTACTGAGATCCAAGTCCAGCAGATCATGGCAGTAGCTTGCAATGGTCTCAACAGCAATATCCTCAAGTTGTGGCTTATCTTGCCTCAGTACCAGAGTTTGCAGCTTAGTGAATTTAGGAGCAAGAGACAGAACCAGGTTGTTCATGCTGTTCTTACACCTGAAGAGAGCATTAGAATCAGTACTCTATGGTACTCTAGAAATAGACACAAAAATTCTCAACCATCCATTTCCTTAGGTACTGCATGCAAGAGCCATTTTTCATTTCTTCCTCACGATATAAACAGATAACTGAACAAGCATATACATCTATCAACATAAAATGAATTCCCACATTTCTGTTATGCGACTGATGGGGATGATGAGATACAGATGACACAGCACTATATTCCATTATGGCAACAAATGTTAAAAGCAACAAACTACGTCACAAGCAGGCACTGAGAGTTTCATGGAAAGTCTATTTCTAGAAGTATACTTATAGGGGACTCAAAACTGAGCCTTGATGAGGGAGGTTTCCAGCAGTGACTCATTTATTGTTTGGGTTTAACACAAAGGATATAACATTAATACCATAAATGCTCCCCATTGCATCTGGATGACCATCCTTCTTACAGTGCCAGAAAGAATAACAACTATGTGATAGACATTACAGGAAATATTATTGTGTTGAGAACACTGATGAGAACTGTCACCTGAAATGAGGAGACAAAAGGAATGGGCGTATTATATAATATGTAATAGGACAATGTACGCATATCCAGCTAAAACGCGTGGATAGTAAAGACAAGCACCAAGAAGTTATATCAGAAAGTACTAGTCCAAAAATGAGCTGCGGATTTCCAAGGTGCAAGATGCTATGCTGCTCCGCCGTTAATAAGACCCAAAGCATAATATGAAGAACTATGACCCAGGAATATGAAAGATCATATGATTAACTCTATCAGTGTCTTGATAAAAGGAATGATTGTCCACATATCATAACCAAGAAACTACACGCAAATTTTTTGCTTCAAACCAGAAAGGAAATAGAAGTGGCATACTGGTGTTCTATTGAAAATTATACCATTTGATTTGAAAGGAATTCGTAGTCACAACTAACAAGCAAAGATAAACAAAGCTTTTGAAAAGGTTATAATCCGAATAACTATAGAAAGAGAGATCAATACCAAGATAGACAAAGATGAGTAAGGCCCAAACATATAGCATCTCTCCACCCACTACAAACGTCAGAAGACATAATGACCGTCCGATCATCGACAAGGGAAAGGATCCTCAACAAGAGCTCCATAGGGATATCTTTCCACTCAGTTATAACCACTCCTTCCATTTTAACGCCTCCCTGATCAAGACCTCCACTCATTCCTCTGATTCCACCACTACCACAAACCATCATCAGCTTCTCAAAGCACAAGTTCAAGTCCTCACTCCTAGACGTTGCTTCACCCACCATCTCAAGCCTCAAACCAACACCGCTTCTCACCGCTATATATGAGCGAGTCTCTTGCTTCTATCACCAAATAAAACCAAGACAGTCGGGAAAAGAAAGGAATAAGCAAAAACAAAACTGAAGTTAATAAAATCCCGTAAAGCGACAAGATACAGATAATACGAGAAAACAGGTACAACCCACCACCCATGTGTCACAACGTCATAACAAGTTCCTTTCTTTCGAGGAATCATACTAACAACAATCAAAACCCAACAAGTTGTCTACATAGATAGAACCCAATTACCAGGGCATTTATTAGGGGAAAAAAAGAGAGTAAAAGCTGTAAGCAAGTTAAAAGCATTCGTAAGGCCATGAAATAGAAAGCAATTGGGGAACAAGACGACCCTTTCAGAAAATTGAAAAAGGACGCATATTCTAACAACAAATAGTAAGATCAGATCAAAAAGACGAAATCTTTAACCCATAAACAACAGAAAAGGCAAGAAACCTGAAAACAGTCAGACAAGAAATATAAATCAAATTGTCACTTATGATCGTGTAATACCGTACCTCAGCTTCTCACATGCTAGAGCTAAACAATTAAGCTTGAAAAAGGAAAAGAGGTTTATATGAAGACGATTTCCATTGACATAAAGTTCCTCGCTTGGCCTCTTGAGTTGAAGGAAATCAGAGAAATAGTTAAAAAGAGAGTGAGAGGGAGGGAGACGAAACCGAGCTGGTGACGAACGTATTGCCACGTGTCGAATGATGAATGGCAATAAGTCATTCAGAAGTAGCCCCCACGTAAAGTGGGATTTGATTGCATCCCATTTGAAAGATCGGACGGTGATGATGCGAAAAGAGATAGGTCTTATGGAAAAAGAAGGAAATTTGAAGACCACCTGGTAGTTTACTTGCATATAGATATAGCCCAGTCCCCGTGACGAAAGGAAATGTGCGAACGAAATACCAAATTTATCCTTGATGGCAAAAATGGAAGAGGAATTCACATGGTCAAAGAAGCTAGAATGTTCGACATTTCAGTTTTGTACAAACTCGAAACCGCACTCACAATCGCACTTCTCTTACTTTTGCTCTCCTTTTCATTTTTCTTTTCTTTTCGTTTTTCTTTGTTCTGATAATTATTATAACAAAATGGGAAAAAGACACATGAGGGGTCATTGTTTAGGTGACAAGATAATAAAGGAAAATGTTAACGAAGAAGGTTACATTGGAGCCCATCCCTACCAAGTTATTACATAGTACTATATAGTTATGCTTCGGTCCAACGATTCAAATTCTATTTTTATATGCATTGATGAATTTTACTAAAGTTAATCGGAAATGATTGGAGTTGGTTATAATAATGCGCAAAGTTATAATGAGAACTTAGTCCAATGAAAGATTGGCTTGGTTTGGTTTGGTTGGCATTTGTTTGTCTGAGAATAAATGAAAAACGATGCGTGTGTGCGGATCAGTTGTGCTTATCTCCTCAGTCTAATCCAGACGCTTATTATTTGTCTGTGCGTCACGTCAAGTCTATTATAATAGGGTATGTCCATCTCCTGTTTCTTTACAATGCTGCTGGGACTGGGATGCATTACTTCAAATCCAGGAAAAAGCTTTTTTTTTTTAATTTAAAAAAATAGTTTAAGGTTTTTAATTTTTATTTACTTTAATAAAAAATTTTAAATTATTAATTAATCTATCAATTTTAAAAATAACCACTTTTGATTATAAATGATTTTTTTTAAATCTTAAAATTCTTTTTCGGTTTAACTTGGGTCTCGTTTTAATTACAATTTGTGTGTTTTTTTCCCCGGATAAGAATCTTTTCGGCAAAGTGATTGATTGAAACTTCATTTCTATCGAGGTTATTAGGTTTATTGATTCGCCCCACCATCAGTTATCTTTACATTAATCAACTTTGTATACGTCACGCATTTGTTTATATTATATTATGCTATATTATCAGGGATCATACTTCCCATGCCCTTATGTTTTATGTCGCACAACTCTCTCTTTTCTTTTACACTGACCCTACGGTTGAGGTCTGCACATGAATTATGTTGCCTTTCAAGACTAGGTACATTCTTCCACCATACTACTTTTTATTGACAGGATCGTGCATATATATATATATAGATGAAATAGATTATTGAAGAGCCTATGATTCCACCATCCTCTAAAAATGCCCTAGGTCAGGCCATTAGGCTTTGTCGTTTATGAATATGAATGCACTTATTGTTGGAGTTCACATATTTTGATCTCGAAAAAGCTTGTTAAGGTGCTAGAAAGATGTTAAGGAAATTTGAAGCCGTCAAGATGGATGAAGGGGTTGGCTAAAGTTTAGTGCTCAGACATCTATTGTTCTAACTATTGGGTTGCACTTCCGCAATACGATAGAGACATATTCGACACTAACTAACAAAATCCCTTCACCCCAGATAAGACAACTTGCCTTTATCTTATATCTCTAAAATACGTAAGCTACGCTTTTTCTACATATAATTAATGTCCACTAATCTGTTGATTGCAAGACTCTCCTGCAAGATGCACTTCTTCTATAAAATAGAATCATACAGCAAGAGTCCTTAGAAAACACGTAAATAAATTTCCTTATCTTCTATCCACACAAAAATACAGCAATACATATCTTAATCACTAACATGATATATCTCAAATTTGATATAGAGCAGACTTTTATTTTGTGTACGATTCTTCCATATTTTTTTAAAATCTCATTATAATTAATATATTAGATGTCCTATTAATAAAAAATACCAAAATTAATTACTTAAATATATAATATATATCCTAACAAATGATATCAAGGCTACTAATTTAGCCTTAATTCTGAAAAGGCTATGGCGAGGATAAAAAATGACTTTGGATGAAGTGAATGAATACCATCGGAGTAGGGTGGTAAAATAGTGGGTCTAGTCTAACTAAAATCAAGGAATAAAGTTTATTTTGATTTAGAATTTGAGTTGAATTCACGAAAATTTAGTATCTATAATAATTTATTTTTTATAAAGGAAAATTAAATAAAATAATAGAAGTTTTATAAGATTTAGCCAATTGGACATATATATATTATCCTTAAAAATCAAGAATGGATATTTTTATTATATTGATTAATAACTTTGATTAAAGATGATTACAAATTTCCTTTGTATAGATTAGGTTTACATATGTAATTACAAACATAATCAAATAGTTATGCATTAAACTCAATCTAATTTAATCATAATTTTAATAAGTCATAAAAATTTTCTAGAGATTAGCTTACTAAAAATATATTTCTAAATAAAGTTATTTTATCAGGAAACAATTTGGAATATGATGAAGTAATAAAATGCAAATCTTCCCCTATCATCTTATAAAATGTGTAAGTTAGTATACCATTACATCTTAATATGTTCAAAATAATATTAGTCAAAAAGAAAATTTTAATACTAACTTTTACACATAAATTAGACTTTAATATTTTACAACATTTAAATTTAAATTAAACGCTAGTATTTTATACATAAAAATATAACCAAGATATAATCTCGTTAGTCTTTTACTACATTATCAAATATATTTTTGATATATTTATGAGCCCACGGTATCATCTATATGTCACATGACTTTGTATAACTTATCTCTCTTTAAAAATATTTAAAATTAAGTAAATATTTAATAAATCTTAGTAGATTTAATATATCTTAAATAAAATTAATTATCATCGTATTCTTCTAAAATTAGAAATCTCAATTTCACTTTCTCTTATATTTTCTTCCCAACCAAATAAAAAAAAAAAGATAAACAAACACAACACTGCTGGTCATCTAAGATCTAACAATTGGAATTCTGAATCCTCCATCTTCATAACACAATAAAATGAGGACAATATTGTTTAAATCATATCCTTCATTTTGTTGAACTTTGTTCCTTCACAATCAACTATTTCGAGCATAAATCTAGGTTCCGAATGGATGAAAGTCGCTTTAGTGAATCTAAAGTTAGGCCAAACGCTAATCTCTATTGCAATCAATAAGATGTTGAAGCACAAATCCTCAACTTTCAGTTGCATTTTCGAGCAAAACTCCTCTTGTAGGCAAAGAAGATGCTAGAATCGCGATATGGTGCTTGGACAAAGTCTACTCAAATCTAAGCTGTGATAAACACTTACTTGAAGTCGGTTCTTGATTTCATGTACCTTCTATTAGACGTCATTGAATATTTTAGAGGCGCGGTCGATTTTAGGATCACTGATAGCTTGAGCATCAATGCTTTGGTTACTTGGAGGAATTGGTGGAAGTGATGTTGAGTTCCATCGTGAACTTGGCAAAGGTTCACTCTTAAGGTTTTGATGAAGAATGATATGGCCACTGTATTACCGTACTTTGGGCAGGCCGAGAGTAATCCGATAGGAGACTTGGAATGACAAGAGGTTTGGAATAAAATAAATTGGTTCTGCCAGATTCAGGCCGAACGGTGCGTTTCCGTTGATGTCCATCATCTTCAATCTTCTGCAATGAACACGGTATGAAGTTACCTGCAAGACAGCGAAGGCACGTCGGGGGTTATGTCCCGAT
>JAOTIZ010000002.1:7991060-8005393 GCA_027123425.1 Erythroxylum panamense | reverse complement strand
TCTTTCAATCACTTATTTAATCATTCACTTTCTTAACTAATTCCTCAATATATATATCTCAGATTACTCACAATTTTCCACTTCTTGTGTCGATAACACCAATATCATATCATATCATATCAATATTTCTTAACATACTCACATATATCACATTACGAATCTAAGACATCCTTGTTGGTAATACTAACTCATAAGTCAATGGTTCGATTCTTAATAACTTTATAAGGACCAATACAATTCAAGCTTAGTTGATTCTTTATCCTAACCTAAGCACATTTTGCACTCAATCTAAACACACCTTGGGAAAGTGATATTCTCATAAATATTTCATCTTTTGCTTCATTCTGGAATCACTTAATTTTTAATACTGATCAATTTCACTTGTCAACTACCTCTCCAATCAATTCTGGCCTTCAACGCTTTTTAGGCCTTAATCATCACAACACAAAAGCGAATAACTCTTTCTATCATCTAACTCCTCATACAGTATTCTAATGAAATCACTATGATAATAATTGTTATGCTTGAAGTCAATCAAAGTTGTACATCGATCTTATATTCCTATGAACCTAAAAAATATAATCTTTAAGCATATTTCCAATAGCCAAGACTTAGCAACTCACAAGTGTGGTCATTTGCTTCTACCTCCTTAGCCATCAAACACTATCTTAGTGTATTCCTACTAGGATGCATATCATAGGTTGTTGTTTATGCTCCTCTAACATCTCTTTGCTCAATCATCTTTATCGGCACACATACTTCTTCGGTACACATACTTCTTGTTTTAATCACAAAGTGTCATTCTTTCCATTCAAACTTAAAATTCGTATTCATTTTCAATTTCTCAGTAAGATTCACAATTTTTGAATCCTCAGTTTGGGCTTTGTTCATGTGAAACTGATCTTAACTTTTTAGTGACTAATCATTTTGCCCAAAATTCAATTTAACATTCTACGCTCTTTATTGTACTAGATTTGATAACCTCAGTATCCAAATTTATGATACACTGCTATTGAATTTTCTGTTCAATGTATCAGACTACAAAACTAGCCTTATTAGAAAATACTCATCTATACATCAGAATCTTCCAGTAACTCTATCCATTTTCTCAATCTCATATTCAAATTTTTCGACTCAATTATTACCTTAAAATTCTCTTTACTTTCATCATTCATACGATTTACACATTTTTCCTCAAGTATTCAAGCTATTCTTCTCAACTTTTCGAATACATCTAATATATCATCAAATTTTGCTTGGATCGCTTTAATCTTCAATACCATATTACTATCAGGGGCATTTGTTAACTCAATAGATATTGCCAAAACTCTATGTGCCCATGATTAGTTCTCACGATTCCGTAAGTAACTAATTCCTCAATGAGATAATATTATCTCATGTTATTCTCAGTTTTTTAGTTGACTTATTTTCTTGAATAATTTGCTCCATTCATTCGATTTCCTCTGATTTCACATTGACTTATTCTATTGTCTGCTCATTTATACTAATTTCTCCACACATTTCAATTTATTTACAATCTGAACTTCCTGTGTTTGTAACACATTTATCAAGTCAAATTTGTATCTCCCGAACATATTTACACAAAATATAACATAGACCTATATACTCCTCATATTAGCAATTTATGTCTCCTCAAATGCAGGAATCCACCCACATAGTTGGATACTTTACATCAAACAAAATACATACATTCATGGTAGCATATTTTACCTCTTATGCCTTAGTCTCCGTCAGGGATAGGACTCCAATATTTACTTTTGTTTCATTAATAATCATTCATTCCTCGAAACGGAACATTTAATTCACCCAATATGATTTGATAAAACATCTCTATCTTAAAAAGACTTCTTACTTCAATCATGCACACTGTTTCCATAATCTTTATCAATCAATTATGTTCATCAATGTTGTTTCAACCATTCTTAACACCTCGATAAGATCAATTTTAACTGTTCATGATATTTCAATATTTTCAATTTCTATCACACTGTACATGATCAAAATATTCTTTATAATAAAACTCAATGACATAAGAAGCATATTTTTTTACTCTTATATTTTGGTGTGTACCATCAAGATCGTTACATCTTATACACAAAAGAAATTTCCGCAGGTCAGTAGTTTATAATCATGCCAATGATACGTCAATCACAATTGATTCAAAACAATTCCTGAATATTCTATGACTGTTCAAACATACTCCTCCACCGTAGTTACCTTTTCAACATAATCACCTATACCATAATTCCATCACGTTACTATAATTCATCTCATAATTTTAACTATAGGGATCATAGATTACCTCCCATACCATATCCAAATATGGATCTCATATGTACTCAATCATATTATTCATCAATATAACCACATGATCAAATATATTCTTATAATAACTGGTCGACTTAACCTTGAGAACTTCTACATAAATCACCATCATTTGTTTCATCTTCCACACGTACGTTCTTAGTCAATTTAGAAGCATAGTCGCATAGCCATCTTGAAATTCGGATATCAAATTCACTAAAAAAATCTTATACCGGATCATAACTCTTATCACACCAACTGAACAATCATTTTAAATTCCAAGTTCAACCTTTCAATTTCACTTTGCATGTACACCTTAAATCTTGTCATTTTCACTTATGTCTCTATCTCTTCCTCAGTCAATTGATGAAAATATTTTCACATCTACATCAATTCAAGTACATATCCACAGAAACATTGTGTCACTAAATTCACCGACATAATCACAAATGTTGAATCTGTGCCTAACGTATCAGACTACGTAATATTTCTTATTTCTAAATATCGACACTTTCCTTATCTTACACACTGACAAAACACCACTTTTCTCATCGTTTCTAATAGCCCAAACTCTTAACGAAAGTTTGTACATATGACTCATGCAGTTGCAATTACTGGGATTCTATACTCATCAGTACCCTTCGCTAATGGTGAGGAATCAAGTGCAGCAGATCCTTGCAAAACTCCTAGTGTTCCTTTAGGAGGTGGCATTTTACTCCTTTAATAAAATATTTTCTTTTAGCTTACCTTTTCTTTTAATCTTAATTCCTACATGTATGTAGGATATGCATGTCACTTAATGCAATCAATCAATTCACAGAGCAACAATTAATCACATGGCATAACAATTTATCCTACTGTGCATTGTAAGCTTAGGAAAATCCTAAGCTCTGATACTACAAGATGTTGGACCTTGTTTCTGGAGCCCAACAATCGATTTGGATACCAACAAATACTTGACCTGGGTCATGAGAAGAATTTCGAGAAGACCATTCGGGACAGTCACGAGACGGTGGTGTAAATGAGAAGTGGAAAGTGTTGCATTAATAGAAATCTCTGTGTGGCAGCAAAGGGAAGTTCGCAGCGGGGAAGATGCCCGCCGCGGCGAAACACTCAGAATTTGAAATTTCACAAACATTTTTAAACAAACACATACATCCGAATCTAACCTCAAGCTAAACTTACTCACACAAAAAAGAAATTTCAATTCTTCATGTCATTACAATACCAAAGAGTTTAAACAAACTTTACTTACATAACATCATACATATTGGTTTGGATGGGCACGCACCATTGAGGTTTTGTCCCGTTTGGTCACACCCACATCCCGTAGGGGGGCGCTGCGCATCCCGTGGAGGCAGCGGGAGTCGAACCTGTGACCTCAGGGTCTTGTTGGGTGCAAGACCCACGCCTCTCACCACTGAGCTACGTAGCCCAGTGGTGAGAGGCGTGCGTCTCAACGCAACAAAACCCTTTGGTCAGGGGTTCGAGTCGCAACCACACCCTGGCAGACCAAATGGCACAATACTAATCTGTCTTGGGTCGGGCTCTGAACCGCAACTACGTAAGCCGGTTAACCCACCCAAACCAGAATCTTATATGTAAAATTTAAAAATATCTAATAATACATAATCTTATTCTTAATCGATACTAATATATATATACATTCTTTTCTAAGTGACTGAAAATTTTGGTATTGTAACGGAAATAAGTGAACGATCGTCACTTTATTTTTTGATATATAAAACTTGTCTCTCCAAAAGAAGAATAAATAGATGAAAAATAAGCGAAGGCTGGATAAAATTGGTTTGTCAAGAAGGAGAGAGATAGTTGATCCTACACAATACAACATATTTATTTGTAAGCATAATTATAATTTGGTTTTTATATTTTATATTTTTACTGATTTAAAAATTATCATTAGAGGTCCCATTCTCAAATTTTAGTAAACCCAAATATTTTTGGATCATTAAAAAACTTAAATTACACATAAGATTAAATAAATTCATTTAACTTTGCTTGAGTGTTACTAATGTTATGATGTTTAAAATATAATTGAAAATAATTAATTAATAAATTAATTTTGTATGATAGAATAGATAATGATATTATTAAATTGATTATTCACTTAGAAAAAAATTTGATATTCTAAAAGTTCAAAAATTTTAAATTATGCATAGATTTGTATGAACTAATATGTGATTAAAAATTTTACTTATTCCAAATCATTTTTGAAATACTTCA
The DNA here is from genome assembly GCA_027123425.1 of Erythroxylum panamense. Taxonomy (NCBI): domain Eukaryota; kingdom Viridiplantae; phylum Streptophyta; class Magnoliopsida; order Malpighiales; family Erythroxylaceae; genus Erythroxylum; species Erythroxylum panamense. The sequence continues at coordinate 8,000,824 of JAOTIZ010000002.1, read as the reverse complement.
ATCTTTAAATTTGATTCCTTTGGTTTTAATATTGAATATCAATTATAAGGTCCAATTTAGTTTGACTTTTTTTATATGTCAGAAGATTTTTCTTTAAAACATTAATTATAAATACACTGACTTTTTTAATCATTAAAAGAACAACATTATTAATATTATGAAAATATTAACTCTTGTTACTTGCAATCAATAAAGAACTGAGATGCTCAGCTACAAATAACTTAAGTTTGAGCTCATTTGGATTTGTTTAAAATTTTTGGTTGATTTGAACGCAGAAAAAGTTGAATTAAGCTATAAAAAGAATACAAATTTTCAAAAACCCAATTTTTAGCTTGCCAAGCATTATAAATGTCGATAGAGATCACCACTGATTATGGATAAGGATCGAAAAAGAGGTTAACCATATAATCACTAATTTAATATAACAAATAAATTTGTTGTGGGACAAAATAGGCATTTACGTAGAAGCGAGTGACGACAAAATTAAATTACTACACAAGTTTACGCGAAGTGGGTGCAAGTGCCTACATTAACTCTTGCGAACACAAAGGGATAGCTCTTAATTAACTACAAAGTCAATCAATTTATATAAAATGATATTATTTTATTAAACTTAGTAAAATAATATTATTTTAATGATTAATCAAAATAAATTTGATATAATAATATTATTTTAACCCTTTTTTTTTTACATTTCAAAAATCTTAATAAGAAGGATATGAGAATAACCAAAACTATTTAAGTACGTAACATTATTAAATCATATGAATTGACAAAGATTTTTCAGTTAAGTCAACTTCAAAGAAGTTGTGTCATGAGTTTTCAAGTGATATTGAGAACTGAGTATCTGTTAAAGATCAAGATCATACAAACTTGACTATACTAAACTTTTTTTTCACTTATTAAAGAGTAAAAGTAATTGGTTACACCTTATGGTGTTTCGTGGGACACATCACACTTCCATATCAAGAATCTCTTCAAGAATTTTGCAAAAGATCTGGCCTAGTGTCAAATGTATTAGAAAGTAAGATCTACTTTTCCTTTGATGTTACAAATGTTGAAAGGAATGTTGGCAGCTTGCCTTTTAAATATCTTAGAGTCCATATTTCATTAAAGAAGCTTAAGTTTATTGATTGAATTTCAAAAGGAAAATTGGTGCCTGGCATAATAAAACTCTCTCTCAGGTTGGCAGTGTTCAACTCATTGTATCTGTTTTGACAAATCTACATGAAGCTCAAATCTATTCCTTCCAAAGAAGATTAATCAGGAGATGGAGAGAAATGCATGAGGAACTTTCTTTGGACTGATAAATTTGACAATCCTAAGAGCTCCAAAGTTAAATGGGATGAGTTATGCTAGAAAAATCATGAAGGGTGCTTAAGATTTGTCTCGATTAACTTGATACAAACAATGTTAGTGGCAAAGAGAATATGGAGACTCTTTAATGACAAGGAAGCACTTGCGAGCAAGTAGACTAATGAATTCTAGTTAAAAGAATCCAGCTTTTGACACTTAAAGGAAAAGAAGGAGCATTATTGGCCTTTCATCTTTGTGCCAAGGAAAAGACAAACCATTTATTCTCTTTTCAAAATATGGAAATAGAGAAGAAACTTGGTTTTAAATTGATAATTGGTCCCTTCTTAGTCCTCTATCTATCAGAAGTGAAATCTTATTCCTTGTAGCCAAAATTTCAGCTCATGTTAGAGTGTCCAAAATTATTGATCAGTGTTCTTGGCTAGTGATTGAAGGAGATATAGACAAATTGCTTTCTTATCTTCCAACATATTTATCTAACCACCTTTTAAAGGATAAAGTTGTCTGGAATTCCACCAGTAATGAGAAATTCTCTAGTTCCTTAGGTCTAGAAGCTATTAGACCTCATCTTCTTTACATTCCTTGGTATAACATTATTTGGAAAGGAATATTGATGCCCAAAGCCTCCTGCACCACATGGTAAGCAGGTAGATTGAAAACAAAAGATAAGTGCAAATTTTCAATTGATCAAGTTTGCTGCCTTTGTAATTTGGTTCCTAAGATTACCTCTCATTTTTTCTTCCAACGTGGCTACTCTTCCTCCATTTGACCCAAAATGGTTCATTACTTGAACTTGGATTGTCCTTACGAAAACTGGAATGAAATCCTAGTTTGGGCTGATAATCATTACTGAAGAATGAGGAAAGATTAAATATGTTTAAGCATTTGTCTCTATTGCACTGATCTCCATTTGGAAGGAAAGATAATTAAGGATTTTCAAGAATTTTAAATCTAATGAATATGTTCTTGCCCACAAAGTGAGTTGTGGGATTAGAGGAATTATAGCAGCTCGAAACCTCAAACAAAAATTAAGCTCCTCTATCATAAGAAGATGCAACTTAGATTAAATAGTTGTTTTTTCTAAGTAGTCTCATTTTTTAACACGTATTGTTAATTTTGTTAATTAGTATCTTTTGTCTCTTTAATAATTCTGTGTTTAATCAGTTCCTGGCTGCACTTTAGGGCTTGTAAAAGAAATTATTTCTTCTTAAAAAAAGTAATTGGATACATATTTGATACATTCATTAATTTGAATGAATTTTCTTACCACTTCTTAAACTGCAATATATATTTTAAAAATAATTAGATATAGAAACCCCACCCAGAAAAATTGTGGAGTCCAAGTGTCCAACCAACGTGAAACAAGGAATAAGAAGGTAAAGGCTGCTTTATAAAGTAGTATGCTGATGATTCAACTTTACACTTTGGCTGGAGGCAAGAGAAGAGGAATCGAATTCATGTTAGCTCACTAATAATAAGACCCAAACGTGTTAGTGGACTTTAACCAATTCGTAGGTTTTTTAAAGTTGGGTTTTGTCTTTTCAGTAATTGGTATCTCATGCTCTTTAACTTTTCCGTCAAATGTTATGCAAGCTTCGTTGCTTTCTATAGTTTACTAGTACGGGAAATCTGAAAAGGGATATTTGCAATCATGCCCTTCTCCGCCTCCATGATGAACCGATTCATCATTGTAAGATAATGTCTCGAATTATTTTCAAGACAAAAGAGAAAATTTTCTTCCATAGCCTAACCTTAGGGTCGGTTATCAGCAAGGGCAAAGAGAAAAAAGCAACATATTAGTCACCATTTTGGATAATGATGTTTACTGCTGCCAAAGTGGTCAAAGACACCATTGCATGTGTAGCAGAAGCAAAGACAAAGGACAAATGAGGTTGCTGGACGTAGAAGAAGCAAACTGCAAGTTGTGCGAGTGTATATCCGGGTTGCAAAAGATTCGTTATCCCACTTTTATTTTGCAACATGAGGTTGTAAATAGCCTATCCCCACAAAGCGTTCATATACCATCCCCTTTCTCTTTTACTTATCAATCAAACAGAATCAAATATTGCGTAAATGATATTTCAAAAAAGTTTCAAGGGGTAGAAAACTTCTGCAGGATCTAATTCTCTTCTTAAGTGTTAACAATAGGAGTTAGATCACCAGATACTATCAAAAGATCAATGAACAAATTCATGTAGAGTGATAATATTTTTCTTTCCAAATGCCATCCATCTTTGTTCATGATTATAATACCCATTTTAATTATTACATTTCAGAATTTCAAATTGAAAATTTCAGCATATGTTGGATTATTCTATTAGTAGTAGCGATTTCAATTGATATAACCATTTACCTTAATTTTGAGATAACTTACTAATTTAATCGTTAAAACTTGGAAACAATATGTACATGCATGCTACGATCATAAAAATAGGAAACATGCATGTGTATGCTACAAAAATTTACATAGATCCTATTTTGGCAATATTAGATTTTGCACGAGTAATATTAGCAACAGTAGACACACTAACCAATTCTCTTTATCATGTTTTTCTATTTCCAGCTGTGGTTGGTTGAGAAAAACCTTTCTTCAGAGTTGCATAACTTTAAAGTCCATTGATAATTCTTGGCTTGAGATTATAGAATCCAGTGGTCCCCCATTTTAGCAACTGTATATGAAATGATTGGGTGGACAAATATCTGTTGAGAAGCCAACTCTTTCTCCTTGTCCAATAAACATGGAAAATAAGAGACACTGGGGTTGGAACTTGGAATTCCTTTAAGCAGGCAATCGACCGACGAGGAGCTAAGTGGGAAGAGTTAAGCTACGGCACTAATTTTTGTCGAAGATTCTAGTGATTATTGGATTGATCGTCATTGCTATACATTTATTAAACATATCCACATGGGATGGGGCAGCCACACATTTGTTACTCTTTTATGTGCTTTGTTCAAGATCCTCTAAGCTTTCAAAGATAACTTGAGAGAACTTGGCATGGCTCAATTGGAAAGAAAATGTCTGTGTCTTACTTGGAGCTCTGCACCTTTTGCTTTAATGTTATTTACATACTAATATGATTATTTACTATATGTCTTTTATTTTTAATTTATAGTAGTTCCATATTAATCATTATGAAAGATTAGTATCAAGTTAAAAATGTGGAACATAGTTAAGTGTAAAATATTTACAAAAATATTTATGATAATTATTAATTTTTATTTTTATTTAAATATAAGTTTTAAGTTCAAATAAAAATAACAAATTTTAAATTATAATCCTTACCTTTTCACATATTTAACAACATTCATACGAGATAAATTAATTCTCTCAAAATTTTTGTCAACTTCTCCTATAATATTCCTTTTGAAAAAGCATAAAAAATTGAATCATTATTAAATATTTTTTAAAAATGTCATCATCATCATCATTAATATTAAGTTCAAATTTTGCACCAACATGGTATCTGAAAAGGTCTGATGGTACTCAATCTTACCTCTACGTAATAAAGACGTTTAAGGTAGACCCACATGCAAATGTAACATTAAGATAATATATACGAAAAAAAAGTATCTAGAGAGGTCCAATAGTACACAACTTTATTCTTAACTAGTAGAGAGACTGCGTTTAAATAACCTATCGATTAAGAGAAAAATTGAAATAAGGAAACACATAAAAATAAACAAATAATACTATTAAAATGAAACTAAATAAATACAAACATATTTGATAAGTGGCAGCAGTTATATGAGAAACTATCAAAGCTACACTCGTCACTCGTGATGAATGCGAAAGCAAAGGCAAAGGTGAGGAGCTCCTTTAGTGTAAAAAATTGTTCGTACGAACTTGAGTTGGAAATACGAACAACTAGGTAAATACTGAACAATTAGATGAGACTTCCTAAGAGGTAAATACGATGCAAGAGATTCACAATATCTGGCTTCATAGAACTACAAGACTGTGTATGCTCTCTTTAGGGGATATCCTTTACTCGTATCCTGGTGTGCAAGAGTTTTTTATTACGGGCCAAGTCCTCGATAAGAGCCAACCTTACTATATCATTCTTAATCACTTCTCTACAGTTGTTTTTAGGTCTTTTTTTCCTCTTGCAATTTCTAAAAATCATTCTCGCATCATCTTACTGGAGCATCAGGGTGTTTCTTTCTCATATATATGTCTGAACGACCTAAACCTATCTCTCACAACTTTTCATTAATATTAGCCACCTGTAATTTTTCTCTCAGCGTCCGCTTTTGGACCTTATCTCTTTTAGTGATGGCACACATTCATCGGAGCATCCTTATCTCCGTCATCAAAGCTTATTATTATATATGCGTTTAGTGGCCTAACATTCTACTTCATATAACATGATTGGTTGAATTGCCATTTGATATAATTTATGTTTAAGCTTGAGTTGGATCTTCTTGTCACACAAGACCCCTATTGCACTTCACCATTTGAACCACCTTGATCTAATATGATAGACTATATCGTCATCGATCTCTCGAATGTTCTGGATGATAGACCCTAGGTATTTAAAACACCCTTTCTATGGTACAACTTTGGATCCAATTTTTACTTCTACATCATTAACCACCTATGTCTTGAAAATGTGCATTCTAAGTACTCAATCTTAGTCCTGCTCATTTTAAAACCTTTTGACTCTAACATTTTTCTTTAACATTCTAGCTTGACATTGACCCCCTCCCTTGTCTCATTCACTAAGATAATATCGTTAGCAAATAATATCCACCAAGGCACATCTCCTTAAATAATCTCGATAAGCTCATCCATCACTACTATAAACAAAAAATGGCTTAATATGGAGCCTTGGTGTAGTCCAATACCAATAGAAAAATTCTCAATGTCTTCTCTTATCATCCATATGCTAGTCATTACCCTTTTATACATATCTCTAATCACACATACATATGACATAGGACCTCCTTTAGCCTCCAAACACCTCTACAAGATTTTCCAAAGAACCTTGTCATATGTCTTCCTTAAATTGATAAAAACCATATGTAAATTCTGCTTTCTTTTCCTATAATATTCCATTAATCTTCAAAGGAGATGTAACGTTTCTGTCGTGAACCTTCCAGTTATAAAGTCAAATTGGTTAGCCGATATGAAGCCACTTTTATGGCTCTCTTCTCAATTACCTTCTCTCATAATTTTATGGTGTAACTAAGTAGTTTTATACCTCTATAGTTGTGACAATCTTGGATGTCCCTTTTGGCCTTGTATAAAGGAATTAACCTACTCATTTTCCATTCATCCGACATTCTAGCAGACTCAAAGATCATATTAAAAAGCTTACCTAACCAATCAAGACCTTCAATGTCTATTCTCTTCCATACCTCTATGGGTATCTCTTCCGGCCTTACTGCCTTCTTATCTTCATCTCCCTCAAAGATTTTTTAATTTCTTTCCTTGTAATTTGTTCACACTGAGACTAGTTATGAAAACTCTCAGACTTGTTGAGATTACCTAAAGATGTTGTTCGCTATGCCTTTATTTTAAAGGTTATAAAAGTATCTCTGCCATCTACTCTTGATGTCATTTGCCTCCATGAGCACCTGCCCTGCTTCATCTCTTATATAACGAACTTGGTCACAATCACTAGTCTTTATTCCTTAACTTTATCCAACTTAAAATTTTCATTTTCTCCCTTGTTTCTATCCAATCTCTTGTACGAATTCTCGTAAAATTTGCTGTTAGCCATTGAAATTGTCTTCTTTGCCTCTTTCTTTGCCAGTTTAATTTGTACCTTTCTTTGTTAGCTTCTCTCTTTTCCTCTATTGTACTTTTTAAAAGAGCTTTGTATGCTCTCTTTTTCACCTTTACCTTTCCTTGGACATCTTCAAACTACCACCACTATTCCATCCTATTAAGTCGAGACCCGTTAGAAACTCCTAATATTTCTATGGTGTTATCTTATAGCAAGGTTGCTACTCCCTCCCACATATAACATATAATCAGCATCCCCTCTCATGTCCAGATGGCTTCGTTTCGTATTCTATCCTTAAATTGTTCCATATATCCCCTTTCAGATTCCACCATCTAATTTGAATACACCTCTTAGTAGTTTGCTTCTTCCTCCATCCCTTAACTTCCACATCTAAAACTAATATTCTATGCTAAGTTGCTAACATGCTTCTGGAAGCATTTTACAATCCTTACACCTAGCTTAATCACTCCGCTTTATAAGTAAATAATCAATTTGATTCTTAGTGGTGCTACTCTTAAAAGTCACCATGTGCTCCTCATTCTTTTTGAATAAAGAATTTGTTACTAACTCAAAAGTTACCGCTATGTCCAATATAGCAATCTCACTATCATTCCTAGCGTTGTACCTGAAACTCCTATAAGTCTATGGATATCCGTCTGAAACTACTCCTATATGACCATTAAAATCTCCTTTTATGATAACTTGCTCATTAGTATAGATTTGTGGGAGGAGAACTTCATTTAGCTCCTCCCAAAATTGTCGTTTTTATTGTTCATCCAAACCTGCTTGAGGTATATACGCACACACCATATTGAGAACAACATTGCTAACCACAATCTTAGCAAACATAATCCTATCATTTGTTCTTTTGATCTCCACCACCTTTATTCTGTCTTTTTGAACCCCCTAAGTACCACAATTTGAACTCATTAATCTCCTTTGCTTTAGTCCTTGATCACTTTATCTCCTGGATGCACGCTATATATATCTTATACTTGTCTAAGATCTCTAATAATTTTAGAGACTTCCTTGTAAGGGTCCCAATGCTTTAAGAGCTCATCCATATTCTATCATCACCTTTTTTATTCTTACATATGGAACGTATTGACAGGTTGGCCCATGTTCTATCCTCAATATGCAAAGTCATCCCTCCTAGCTCAGTGCCCCCCCACAAGTCCAAGGAGGCTATTCCCAAAGGTTCCTAGAGTCTCTCAAATTAAAAGGTCTAGAGAGAAATATACCCTAAGTAAGGAAATATTAGAGTAAAAAATGTTATTAATCCACTAGGCTGGACTAATAGACCAATAGGAAAAGAAACTATCAAAACTAAAAATAAATAGAGGAAGTAGGCAATATGTGTGTAGGAATTCAAAAAAGAGACTGTTACTAAGCTAGAATACTAAAAGTAAAACCTAGATCCCCCAAATTACAGGTAGACAAAGAATAAGACTATCTTACTAGACAAACACAATCTTGGAAGCTTAGTTTTTACATGATTGCCACTAAATTCCAAAAACGACTAACAAAAGATAATCAATAATGATACAAATAATTAGAAAAAAAATAAAGAATAAAAGCACTAACAACTGATCAATAAGATGCCTAGCTTGTCAACAAGATGTACACATTGGGCGAATCACATAGAAATCAAACCTTACAAACAGTCACAATAAAGATGCATTCAAGCCTTACAAGTAATAATAAGAATGTATGTAGCAAGAAAGATGAAGCAATTAGACAGTGATAGAGATACCATTATTAGAGCCCTTTTAAACGCAGAACTTTATTTGGGTAGCGAGTTTTAGAGCCATAGACGAGCTCGTTTTTAGATCTTGGAAGACTCCACTTCACCACTTGCAATAAAATATGTGAAGGAAAAAAAGTGTAAAATACTAGGTCTTGTCAACTTCCTATGACACAAAAATAAATCCCCAACTATGACTTCACGCAGCCTAAAATATTAGACAACTGTCTGTTAGGAGAAAGAAGAAGCCAAAGCAATATGTGTACGAAAGGAACATAGACACGTCGAGGACTGCTAACAGTAAAAACTTAGAGAGACAGAGAGAGAGGAGATCATTAACCCCATGGCTTAACCTATTGAGTGAAAGTTAATGAGTCAAGAAGAAAACTGGGAGGTAACCTTCACAGACTTGATGAAGACCATAATTTTCCTTTCCTAGAACAAAAGAGTGCAACTGTTAGAAAACAATCAAAACTCGATTGCAACCAACAACCCAAATCCAAAACCTATAAATATCTCACTATGCAAAGCAATAAACATAAGAGGAAGTCCATACAATATATACCCATATATATAACCTTTAGCTTTCTGAATCACAAACCAAACTTACCCAAATAAAACCCAAGGTGATTGCATCAAAGTAAACCCAAGAGGAAAATCCCAAAAAAGGATCAATCTTTGATCACACAAACGCAATACAAAGCTGGAACACACAAAAAAACCTTAAAAGTGAAAGCACACAGAAACACAAACAAAGAGCTGCATATACTCAAGCCAATAGCCTCGCCAACATGCAGATACCCCAAGTGAAAGTTAGGAAATCAGAAGCAAGGAAACTCTAGGTGGCCTGGAAAGAGCTCACGAGAATAAGCTACTAAATCGTTATCAAATATATTCAAAACATGCTCAATTCTTAATATATTTTAGTTATTTTAAAATTTGTGAACATTAAATTTCAGTTTACAATATAAATATCC
>JAOTIZ010000002.1:7959537-7976228 GCA_027123425.1 Erythroxylum panamense | reverse complement strand
TATCTTTGGATATACAATCATATTAACTTAATATGTTGATAAAATCCCTTTAATGTCATTAATTATAAGCAATGGTCTACCTTTGGGTGACCTCCTAGCGTTATAATTAATAATCTCAATTGTTCAGTTCAACCTTTATGTCATTTTAGCATCATATCATATTAAGCAATTGAAATAAATCACAATTAAATGATTTAAAATTTTTCAAGCTAAGCTACTTTGGTGACTAACAAGCTTTCCATGCAATAAACATTTAATTGAACAATTGTCATACATGACAAAATTTAATTTAATTAGTTTGGTCACTTTGGTGACAAATAAACTATTCTAAATGTTCATAATGCCATGTATTACATTCAACCTATACTAGGAAAATTTAATTCCAACTATTATTTAATATAAAAAATTCAACGTACCAAAGAAATATATAATATGGCACTAATTTTCAAAATTATATTATGTATAAATCAATTATAAATTAAATAATCCCTTATGTTCCATCCTAAAATTATATTTTTTTCCTTAGGGTTAAAGTCCATAATTATTTACTAACCCAATATGATCCTTTAATGACCCAAAGGCTAAAAATTCAGTCTATAATTTAATTTTTGGGCTTGGAAGCTTGTCTGACATGTGCAGAACACGTGCCAGCTTCTGCCTACGCAAAGGCAGCGTTAGTGTTGCATTTGCGAGAAGCATCATCTGCACGCGCCAGACGTTGAGGAATGACGCGGCATCTGGCGCGTGCAGTATTCCTGCGCTTCTATTTTTTTTTTTAAAACTCTATTCTAACGTTTCTTTGCATGGATTCTTCTCCTCTCTTGCCTTAAGTCAACATTAACATCATCCACCATTATCTTCTTCGGTGGATGATACATGACTCAAACTCATAGAGTTTCTCACTCTAACCTATGAGTTTCATTTCGTTTCTTTTAATCAATCCACAGATATTATGTTTCATTTAAGCAGTGAGAAGCAAAAATCACTTTTCCATTCTATACAAACCAAAACCGAAAGTTTGTATCAAGTTTATTTTCTGTCTTTCTTTTATCTAAGAAAGTTATGCCATTACAAACGAAAACTATAATGTTTTGATGATTTTCAATTCTCTCTATTATCCATAACCATACAAAACACACAGAATTATTCATGATGGTTTTTCATGATTTTCGATTCTCTCTAGTCTCTACTATCCATAACCATACAAAACCTACGGAATTATTCATGGCGCTAGAACACAAATAATGCATCAACCTTGCTCTATACAAAAACATACACGGTAAACAATAAATCATGCATCATTATCATCAGAAATAGCACAAACAACCATGGTATATGGCAGACAACAATAATGCAGCACCCATGGTTCTGATACCAATTGTTAGACAATTATGGATCGATTGATTTTTGGCGTACCTGTAACCATGATTTCTTGTTCTTTCTGTTAGGCTTTTATTCCCTCTCTACTTTCTTCCCTTTATGTTTCTTTAATGGTTAAGATAATAATTCAGTATCTCATTCATAAGTTTTTCTAAAACCTATATATGAATTGTTCCAATCATCACGTTGCTTCACGAACCATCATGATGGTTCACCAACCAGTATGATGATTTAGTGTTGAAAGAGATAGGGAAAGGGTCATTGACCCATTATTTAATACCCAATAACCATTATCTTGGGTGCCTTTCATGAAATTCAAACTATAAGTCACATGGGACATAAAATAGTTTAACAATTTCAGCTTGGACAAGGTTGCAACAAATAAAGTACAACTTCAATACTCCTCATTGCTTTAGTTACTGCAAACTCCAAGTTCCTTTCTAGGAAACTCAAATTTGCTTCTTAGTAAAATCTTTGTGAATAAGTCAACCAGCTGAAGATCAGATCTGCAGTACTTCAATTCAACTGACCTGCCCTTCTGCATTTCTCTTAGAAAAAATAATTTGATATTGAAGTGTTTTGTTTTCCATGAAAAATATGATTGTGTGAAATAGCAATTTCAGCCTAATTATTAAAAAAATTTATGTATAGCCTTCTTGCTTCATATTTAAATCAACCAACACTTTCTTTAACCGGAGAACTTGATTTGCAGTAGCAGTAGCTACAATAAATTCAGCTTCTGTTGTGGATTGTGCCACTGTATTTTTCTTTTTGGAACACCAAGAAAACACACCTGAACCAAGCTTAAAATAGTAACCAGAAGTGCTTTTCTTGTCATCAGAACCACCTTAATCACCATCAGAATACCCTTGCAGAACATAATCTTGGCTAGCACAAAACTTGATTGACATATCTTAGAACTCTTTTAGTAGTAGTAGTATGAGTTTCAGTAGCACAATTTGTAAATCTAGATAGTAGACTTTTAGAGTGTAAGATATTAGGCCTTGTAGCTGTTAGATACATCAAGCAACCCACTAGACTTCTATAAAGAGTTTCATTGACCCTCTCAGCTTCATCTTTCTTACTAAGCTTTTCATTTTGACACATTGGAGTATCTACACTTTTGCACTCATCCGTTCTGAATTTTTTCATTATCTCCTTGCCGTACTTCTTTTGACAGATAAACACTTCTCCATTTTTCTACCTAATTTCCAATCCAAGAAAGTAAGTCATCTCTCCCAAATATGTCATCTCGAAGGTTTGCTTCATATCTTCTTTGAACTTTCTCACAAGTTCATTGCTTCCTGTGACCAGCAAATCATCCACATATAATGAAACAACTACAAAATTGATCTCATCACCTTTGATATAGAGGGTAGCTTCATTGAGACTTCTCTAAAACCCAACTGAATCAAATGCTCGTCAATTATACTATATCAGGCTCTAGGTGCCTATTTTAAGCCATACAAGACTTTTTTGATATACAAATCATCTTCATACCCTTTGACTGCAAATCTATCAGGTTGCTCAACGTATATCTCCTCTTCAAGAAAGCCATTTAGAAAGGCTAATTTAATATCAAGTCGTTAGACTTTCCAAGTCTTTTGTGCAGTCATTGGAAGCAACAACCTGCTTGTATCTAGTCAAGCAACAGGAGCAAAAGTGTCAGAAAATCAACACTAAAAATATGAGCATACCCATTCACAACAAGCCTGGCTTTATGCTTGTTGATTGAGCCATCACGATTCAACTTGGTTTTAAATACCCACTTTACGCCAATCACCTTTCTATCTACAGGTCTTTTTGCCAACTACTGTGTCTAATTTTTTTCAATCATTTTGAGCTCTTCCTCATTATAGTAACCCATTTTGGATCTTTCTCAGCTTCCCAAATATTTGTAGGTTCAATTATAGCCACATTGTATCTCTGATAGATATCAGAAAGTGATCTCATACCTTTAATAGGATTTTCATCAAACATCTTGTTTTCTTTGAGCTGCAAGTTTGTAACTTCATTAGGAATCAAAGTTGATTGCTTTCCTTCCCAATCCCACTCATCATTCTCCATGAAATGCATATCTCTGCTTATCAAAATTTTCCTAGTGTTTGGTTGGAAAATTCTGTAAGCCTTAGAGATTGTGCTATAACCAACAAAGATGTCTGCTTTTGCCTTTTTATCCAGTTTATCCCTTTTAATTTGAGGAACATAAACAAAGCAAAAGCATCCAAACACTCTGAGATTTTTTAGAGAAGATTTAAAATCATACTAGCCTTCATATGGAGTCTTTCCTGCTACAGCTTTTGTAGGAAGCCTATTAAGAAGGAAGACTGCAGTGTGCACTGCTTCTGCCTAATATTCCCTTGGCAATTTCTTCTCAAACATCAAACATCTAGCCATCTCCATTATGGTATGATTCTTTCTCTCACTAACTCCATTTTGCTGTGGAGTATATGAAGCAGTGAGTTGATGTTCAATCCCAGCCTCTTCACAAAAAAGATTAAACTAATTGGAGGTGTACTCCTTACCATTATTAGATCTCAAAGCTCGAATTTCGTGCCGAATTTGTGTTTCAATCTATTGCTTGAATTTCCAAAACACACCAGCAACTTCTGACTTGAATATGAGAAAATAGATTTAGCACAATCTAGAATAGTCATCAATGAAGATTAAGAAATACCTGCTCCCATAGAGAGATGGAGTTTTTGTGAGGGCAAGTCAAATCAGTGTGTATCAATTGTAGCTTTTCAGTAACTCTCCAAGTTGTTTGCTTGAAGGGGAGTCTTGTTTGCTTTCTTTGTTGATAGGCTTTACAATCTGGAATTTCATATTCAAGGTAAGGGAGACCTTGAGCCAATTATTTTCTTTGCAAATTCACCATAGTTGTATGATTGCAATGTCCAAGCCTCTTGTGCCAGACTTCTGTATAAGTTTTTGTTGCAGAAAACGCTACCTACTCCTCCTCCAATGGATCAAGTGTAAAGCTCTTCCCTTTCATTTTTACTTTGAACACATCTTTGTCTTCTTCATCTTTGATTAAATGCTGATTTGTTTCAAAGATAACTTTGAAACCTTTTTGAATCAACTAGCCGACACTCAATAAATTTTGACTGATATTAGGTACAAATAAAACATCTTTGATAAGCTTTGTACCTAAAGTGCTTTCAATTGCTACTGTGCCTTTTCCCTTAACCGTAATGTAATCTCCATTGGCAATCTTCACTTTAGAAGCTACTGAAATGTCCAACTCCTTGAAGAGATCACGATTAAAGGTCACATGGTTAGTACAACCACTATCGATGAGCCACTTCTAACTTGAATGACAGGTTGCAAAGCAAGAAGCTACAAAGAGTTGCTCCTCCTCTTTCTAATCAGCAACCTAAGCAACATTCTTCTGCTGCAAATTCACTTGTGTCAAAGTCTTCTGTTGAGTTTTTATCTTGCAAATCCTCTGATGATGTCCCATTATTTGGCACTTCTCACATTGTTGGTCTAGCTCTCTCTAGCATTTGAAAGGTGGATGACCCTTCCTTCCATAGTGTTTACAAGGAGGGAAATCAGAATTTGTTCCCTTAACGGTATTAGGAGAATCATAACCTAAGTTTCCCTTCTTGTTCTTCTCATTTTTCTTCCCTTTTCCTCCTTGGCTAGACTGATATCTTACAGCTAATGCACCTTCAACAAACCCTTTAGACCTCATAAGCATTCTTTGTTCTTATGCTTGAAAAGCATGCATCAATTCTACCAAACCAACCTTTGACAGGTCATTAGTGTTTTCCAGTAAGGAAATGGTTGCTTTAAACCTTTTTGGAATAATTACAAGAATTTTTTGAACTAATATGGAATCAGGAAATTTAAAATCAAGTGACCTTACTTTGTTTGCAATTCCAAGCAATATGTCATAGTACTCCTTCATTGTGCAAAATCCTTCATCTTTTGAAGCTCAAATTCTCTGATTAGGAGAAGAATTTGCATTCCTTTGATCCTCTCATCTCCTTCATACTGCTCCTTTTGGAAATTCCAAACTTCAAAAGCTAATTTCATTGTCATGATTCTGACAAAGATTTTAGGGGAGACTATAGTAAATAACGTAGATCTTGCCTTCAACTTTCTTGATTTCTTCTCCTTATGATTTTTAATTTGTGCCATAGTTGGATTTGCTAGTAATGAAGGAACTTTGTAGTCCTCCTCCACAACTTCCCATAGATCATTTGCGTCCAGATGAGACTCCATCCTTGCTGCCCAGACATGATAACCTTCACCATTGAAGACTGGTGGTGTTAGTGCAGCGAAAGGAGCTTCTGAATCCATGGAAGAAGAAAAAACAGAGATACATAAAAAGTCTCTCTCAATCACAGGTCCCTCAAGAAGAGTGCTCTGATACCAATCTGTTGGAGTTTTTAAGAGAAGTAGAGTGTTGGGATATTATTGCTTTACTGTTATCTTTCAAACAAAGAATCTTGATAAAGCTTTGTTAATTTTGCAGTAATGTAAATGCAGAAAAGTAAAAAAGACAAGATTTTACTTGGTTCGATAGTATAAAACTATCTACATCCAAGGTTCCCACTTCCAGTAAATACAAAGTAATTGAAAGATGAAGTTTTCCGTAATGTGTTATTTTTTTATGCTTGAACTCTGTTATTTTAAGCTAATGGAGAAGAAGATGGCTTTTAGACAAACTTGTTTGTATTAGCTCACCCCCGTGTGCCTTTCAAGTGAGTCACTTATTCCGCTCTGATATGTCTGCGTATTATGTCTTTCTCAGCTGCGTTTTGTATCTGCTTCAGTTGTAATTATCATGATAGTGTGTTAAATCTTATGCTGTAAATGACTGTGCTTTAAGTTATGCTTCAGACATGTATAATATGACTGAGTTTTGAGTTCATTGGCTTCAGACATGTCTTTTGTCTTTTGTCCCCACGTGTTAATGAATTAGACTTTAGTCTTCAGCTGATAGATCTTTCGAGAATGCTTTTCCCTCTTCTCTCTTCGACACTTCAGACACTAACACACACTCACCTTCAGTCTTCATTTTTCTTGTATTTATGTCGAATATGAGTGAAGTTTACTGGAGTATTAGTGATTTCCATCACAATTTCCCTCCTACTCCATCAATCTTTGCTTAGATGAAATACCCTAGAGTGATTTGAAAAACCTAAAACCCTAATCTTCACCTCTTTAGTGAGATATGTTGAATCTGCCTTTGGAATCAAGAGGCTTCCATGATTTGTAAGTAATCCCTGCAAAAATTAAACTTCTTTTATGTTAGTATTTTAGTTCCGAAATCAGAAGGATTTGCTCCAGATTGAAGATCCCCTTGGCGATTTGGTCTCTGACAAAATGCAATCGCACATCTATTTGCTTGGATCGTTCATGGAGGACTGGATCTCGACTCAGGTACCCTACACTTTGACTGTCCATATATAGCACTGATGTTGTGATGTCTGTGTTAATTTCCTTTAAAATTCCTGATAGCCATGTTAGTTCCTTTACTTCTTCTGTGATTGAATAATACTCTACTTCTATAGTTGATAAACTCACCACTGATTGTTGTTGTGATTTCCAACTTACTGTGTTTGCTGATAGTGTAAAAATATATGCTGAGATTGACTTCCTTAAGTCCTTATCTGTTGCATAATTAGCATCCCCGTAACCATATAGAGATAGGTAATTGCATTTGATTAGTTCTATTTTAGAGAAGCATAATCCATAATTCATTGTTCCAAATATGTATCTTATAACATTCTTGAGCCCTTACCAGTGTTTTAAATCTGGATTGGCCATAAATTTACTTAGGATACTAATAGCATATGCTAGATCAGGCCTTGTGCATATCACAAGGTACATTAGACTTCCAATACCTACATCGTACGGATAGTGAGCCATAGCCTTCTGTTCTTCTTCAGTTTTAGGACACTTGCCATAAACCATCTGTAAGTGTGATCCTAAGGGTACTGAAGTAGGCTTAGCTTGCTCCATATTCAATTGAGCTAGGATTTTTCTAATGTAATTCCTTTAAACAAGCCAAAGTTTTCCTTCTCTCCTATGTCTGATTATCTGCATTCCTAAAAGCTTCTAAGTTTCTCCTAGGTCTTTCATTTCAAAGTGAGTGCACAAAGCAGTCTTAACTTCTTGAATTCTATTCAAGTCCTTCCCTGTAATGATAAGATCATCTACATAGACTAATATAAAAACTGCTTTAGTCATTCCTAGATCTTTATAGTATAGGTAGTAATCATATGAACTTCTGATGAAGTTCATACTAGCAGCAACCTCATGGAACTTCTTATTCCATTGTCTAGGTGCTTGATTGAGCCCATATGGGGATTTTTGCAATAGGCAAACATAGCCTAGCTTGTTTTTATCCTCAAATCCGACTGGTTGCTTCATGTAAATTGTCTCCTCAAGCTTTCCATATAGGAAAGCTGTCTTGACATCTATTTGATGGATTTCCCAGTCATATAAAGTTGCTAAAACTAGTGTAAGCCTAATTGTCTTGAATGTAACTACTGGAGAGAATATCTACTTGTATTCAATTCCTTCCTTTTGTTTAAATCCCTTAGCTACAAGCCTAACCTTGTAAATCCTTGGTTCTGCTTATGTTACTCCTTCTTTTAATTTGAACAACCATTTATTCTCAATTAATTTGGCTTTATAAGGTCTAGGAACTAAAGTCCAAGTCTTATTCTTCATCAATGAAGAATATTCCTTCTCACAAGCTTCTTTCCACTGTTTTGCATCTTTGCTTCTCATGGCTTCATCATATGTTTCTAGAGCCTTATTTTCTATATTTTCAGCCATGAAGCATGCAAATTCAACCAAGTCTAGTTTAGTGTACCTTTTATTAGGAATTCTGATTCTTGGTTGCCTATCCCTTGTGAGTTGATAGTCTTGTAGGTTTTCCTGAGTATCATCCGAAATTGGGTGTGAAGTTTCTCCTTCACTCTCATCTTCTACCCCTTCTCTCCTTTCTTCATACTGTGTAGTACTTTCTGTAGATTCCATATTTTTAGACTGTGTAGCACCACCTTCTTCAGATTCTGGAGGTACATAAAATGGGGTTGAATGGTTCAGTGACCCTAGATTTTCCTGAATTTCCCTTTGGAGGTCAGAATTGGAGGAATTCTTGTTCAGCAGAGGGAATTCATCTTCCTTGAAGATGACATCTCTGCTTATGATTGCTTTATAGGCTCCTTTTTAGAGTAGTAAGATCTTATATCCCTGTACACTTTCTAGATATCTTAGGAAAACTCCCTTAATTGCTCTAGGTTTTAGTTTCTCCTCTTTCTAATGTGCATAGGTTGCACATCCGAAAGTCCTAAGGTGGGTGAGTTTTGGATTCTTACCACTCTAAATTTCCTGAGGAGTCTTGTAATCATTTGCAGAGATTAGGAGCCAATTAATTAGATAGGTTGTTGTCCTAATTGCTTCCTCCCATAGAGAATGTGAGCAACCCGAAGTGAGGAGCATGCGCCTTGTCTTTTCTAGGAGAATTCTATTTATCCTTTTAGCTACTCCATTCTACTGTAGAGTAGCTCTTATTATTTTATGCCTTAGGATTCCATTCTTACTGCAGTATTCTGCAAATTCTTTATTGCAATACTCTAATCCATTATCAGTCCTTAGGCATTTCAACTTCTTCCCAGTCTAATTTTCCATAAGAGTACGCCATCTTATGAAAATCTCTAGTGCTTTATCCTTTCTCTTCATAGGATATAGCCAATATTTTTTTGATATGTCATCAATTATGGACATAAAATATAGGTTCCCTCCTGCTGTAGGGACTTGAGCTGGCCCCTCAGAGATCACTGTGAGCATACTCCATGATCTCAGCGGCTCTTTGAGCTCCCTTTTGAAATCCTAACCTATGGTGCTTTCCCAGCACACAGGATTCACAAAATTCCAACTTCTGCAAGTTTTATTTAGGGATTAGACCTTGTCTAGAGATATGGAACAAGCTTTTATTCCCTACATGGTCCAACCTTGCATGCCATTGCTTAGTTAGTTCATGGCTTCTATTTTCTGAAATTTGATTTATTTCAGTTGAGCCTATAACATAGTATAGACCACCCCTTTCTACTCCTCTAATGATAACTCTTCCATCCCTTAGGATTTCTCCGAGTCCATCTTTAAACCTGATTTGAAAGCCTTGCTTATCAAACAAGCTTTCAGAAATCATGTTTCTCCTTATTCCAGGCACAAATCTGACATTTGTGAGGGTCCTTCTCTTTCCATCAAACATGTTGATGGAGACACTTCCAATGCCCTCTATCTTTTGCTATCCAAAATTTGCCATTTTAACCTTAGCAGTGACTGGTTCAAATGTAATGAACCAGTCCCTATGAGGAGTGACATGCATAGTATACCTTGAATTAAAAATCCACTCTCTACTGAGGTCTTCACTATCCTCAGTGACAACCAAAATTTCATCTCCACTAAAATCTTATAGTTTTTCAACCTTTTCTAAACTCCAGTTTCTACTGCCCTATCCCTCTTCTTCTTTTTACAATCCCTTGCAAAATGCCTTTCCTTATCATAGTAAAACCATTTTCTCCCTTTTCCCTTTTTCTTCTTTTCATCACCTTCCTTATAGTGTTTTTCTTTCCCATTTCCCTTCTACCACTGTCCTTTCTTGCTATTTTTCTTATGAGATTTCTTTTCTTGATTATTCTCTACAAACATCACTTCAGCCTCTTTCTTAAAAGAATTAATTTCTACTATTTCTTCCATTAGAGAATCTGACACCCTCTTTACAGTAAGAGATTCTCCACTAGCATGCTTAATTACCTTCTTGAATGCATTAAATTCAGAAGTAATGCCTTTAGGATTACTACATCTTGATGTTCCTCAGAAATTTTCTCATCTGTAGCTTCTAAATCTTGAGCTAGCTTAAAGAAATAGTCTAGCTTATCATCTAAGGAGACAGAAGTGTTCATCTTGTAGTTAGCAAGATTGTGAAGAAGTGTCATCTTGTTAGGAATACACTTCTTGGCACACAATTCATTAAGTTTGATCCAAAGCTTCTGTGCAGTGTTACAATTCTGCACTTTTCTTATCACTATTGGTGATAAGTGAAGCATTAACTTGCAATGAGCAAGTCTTTGCATCTTTAGCTTCTTTATTGGATCAATCTCTAGATCATACTGATCTTCTATAGCACCATAACAATCATACGATTCAAGAAGAGCTTGCATCTGGAGTTTCTTGATGGTAAAGTCTTCTTTACAGGTAAAACATCCATTTCCTTTCCTACCATGATTACTGTAGTGTAAAGAACTTAAAGACTTTTACTTACTGACTGTTCTTGATGATTCTTAATGCTTGGAGTATCCAAGAAAATGCCCCAGGAAGTCTTTGATGCTCTGATACCACTTCTGTTAGGATATTATTGTTTTACTATTATCTTTCAAACAAAGAATCTTGATAAAGCTTTGTTAATTTTACAGTAATGTAAATGTAGAAAAGTAAAGAAAACAAGATTTTACTTGGTTCGATAGTATAAAATTATCTACATCCAAAGTTCCCACTTTCAGTGGTGATTTTTCACTATCTGAAGAAGAAGAAGAAGAAAATCGATACAGAGATTGAGTGTATCTTCTACACTTGCAAAGAGACCCCGATACAGAGATTGAGTGTATCTTCTATACTTGCAAAGAGCCCTTCCAAACTCTCTTAGTACCCACAGGTGTGCACTCTAGCACTCTCTGAACTTTTTCCCACTCTCTTTTTTTTGCACTCTCAAGGACTAAATACAAAGTAATTGAAAGATGAAGTTTTTTGTAATTTATTATTTTCTGATGCTTGAACTCTGTTATTTTATAGCTGATGGAGAAGAAGATGGCTTTCGGACAAACTAGCTTGTATCAGCTCATCTCCATGTACCTTCCACACGAGTCAGTTATTCTCTTATGATATGTCTACGTATTATGTCTTTCTTAGCTACGTTTTGTATCTGCTTCAGTTGTAATTATCATGACCGTGTGTTAAATCTTATGTTGTAAATGACTGTGCTTTGAGTTATGCTTCAAACATGTATAATACGACTGAGTTTTGAGTTCATTAGCTTCAGACATGTGTTTTGTCTTTTGTCCCCACATGTTAATGACTTAGGCTTTAGTCTTCAGCTGGTAGATCTTTTGAGAATGCTTTTCCCTCTTCTTTCTTCAACACTTTAGACACCAACACATACTCACCTTTAGCCTTCATGTTTCTTGTATTTATGTCGAATCTTAGTGAAGTTTGCTAGAGTATTAGTGATTTCCGTGACAGAGAGTCTGAGATGAAAAACAAGATGATCAACAATAGAAGGAAATAACAACGAAAAACTGTTGTGTAAAGTCTGTTCTTTTATTAATGAGATAATAAGTTTAGATACAGCGAAAGATAGTAACAGAGGAAACGAAAAATGAGACACTACATGGAACACATTCCCATGATCAACAACTACCCAGAAAACAACTACTACTACTGTTGATCAGGTCAATTGAACCAGTCCAATGCCTGAGAAATTGAATATAAGAAAAAACGAGTGAAACTTCAGATTGGACAATGTTGCAGCAGCTAAAGCACAACTTCAACAACCGTTTTCACCAATATAAAGTACATTCTCATTCCATAATCTGACTATTAATACAAAATTAGAAAACAAACGCTGAACATATCTTGTTGTCATCTATGTAACACTACAAGCTTCAACCTTCAACGAAAAGAAGGAATGATGAAAATTGGCTGGTAAATAGACACGGTCACTAGCCAACGGTACTTAAAACTTTGATTTGAACAGCAGGTGAGGCCATGGTTCCTGAAGCTTGAATTTGTGGAGTACCTAGAGAGTTAAGCACACATTGCAATCAACAGGATGTAAATAGAATAAGCTGCACTCTTGAGGTGATCTCTGCTGAGGCCTATTGGGAATACAATTTCCTCTGTCGTCTTTTCCAGGTAACCTGAGGCACTCCACTGGTTCACCTGAAAAGTAGTTGTAAGAATATGTGAAATTCTCCAAATTCGGCAATAAGCATATGCTCCTGGGAATTTGACCAGATAACTTGTTATGTGCCACATTTAGCTGCTCCAATCTCTTCATTTGTCCTATAGATTCTGGCAAATGACCAACCAGCTTGTTGAAACTCACATCAAGAACTGTCAGTTCTCTCAACCATCCAATATCTTCTGGTAAACAGCCCGTTAATGCCAAATTCGAGAGGATAATCTCTTCAAGGGTATGCGCCATTTTTGACAGGCTTGAAGGTATACAACCAGTGATGGCATTATTGGCCGCAACAAACACCGAGACGGGAGAATTCCCAAGGTTTTGAGGCAAGGTTGACAGGAACTTGTTGTCGTTAATGAAAAGCGCATCGAGTTTGAGATTAAATAATTGAGGTGGGAGAATTCCACAAAATTCATTGAATCTTATGTCGAGATATATTAATGAAGGCAAATGAAGAACAACATAAGGGAATAGACCACTGAAGTGATTGTTACTAATGTCAAACTCATACAGAAGTTGAAGATAAGCAAAGGTGTGTGGGATAGTACCATAGAAGTGATTAGAGTTTATATGAAAAATGGCAAGGTCCTTAAGGAGGCCAAGCTCTTTAGGCAAGAAACCTGCAATACCAGCGTGGTTCAGGTCTATGACGGCCACCGTCAATGTTGGAGGATCATCCGGAGCTGGTGCACAGTAAACACCAGTGTAATTACACACATCCGGACCATACCAATTGGACGTGAATCCAAAAGGGTCAGAGACAATTGCAAGCTTCCAAGCTTGAAGAGCTATGTAAGCATCTAGTAGTCTCGGATTTGGAATGTCCTGAGGAGGTTCGAAGAACTGGTGTGAGGGCCTGAAGAAGAAGAGCACTACAGTGAGGAGGATCCAGGATAGATTGAGATAGGAGTTCTTCATTTGGAGAAAGAAATGTTGTGCCAGTGATGACATTAGGTGAGGCTACTTGTAATTGCGGTTACTTCACACTTGTTTTAAGATCAGGAATAGTGTACATGTGTGCACTTAATTTTTATCAGAATCAGGAAATCTCCTGTTAGATTAAGCGGTGTCTACCTTAGTAGTTGCTAAGAAACCATGTGTAATAACAACACTTCCCTTTTAACGGTAATTTGTCTGCATTGCTTATAGCAGGAACATTTTGTGCTAACAATAAATGTTGAGGAGTTAAAAATGCAGATGACAGCCTGTTTCCTTCTTTCTTGTATCATCAGAACTTATAAATACGTGTTCTGAATAAATTATTTAAACTCGAAATCAACGAATTCGACTTATGTAATGCTTACAAGTCCTAATACTTGAACTTATAAGCTAAGACTTGAACAATATTACAACCTACGACTTGCCACATACATTTTTTCCTTCACAGTGCCCGTGATCAACAGAGACATTTGGCTTTCCATCCGGAAATGGAAAAGCAGGTAAAACGAGAAGCTGAAAACTGAAAGTAGAGAGACGTCATTATCATAACACGTTTAATCTTAAATTCTTGGTCGGGACCATCTTACAGGAGAGTAATGGAGTTGGAGACAGAGAGGCATCATCTGCTAATTTAAGTGCACAGAGTTTAGCAGTAGCAGAAGCAAGGGCCAAGGAGCAACGGTATGTCGTGCAAAGCCTGACAATGGAAACGCGGAAGCACCCTTTTCATTGAATTTGCAATCATAATTCATAACATTAACGCCGGTCATTCTGATTTAAAGCTACGGTCGGTTAGCCACATGGTTTTACCCACCTAGATTTATGGAGGTCAATTAATCCGGTGGTTGGAGAATTTAAGAAACGATTCAAGAAACGGGTCCTGTTACAGTTTCGCCGTACCTCTTAATGTCGAAGTAATCAAGATAACACATTAATGATAAAACAAATCTTATTCATGGTCACATGATTGTGTAGGGGGAGAGGACATGGAAGAACTGTTTTTTTGCAAGCTCTTGTTAATTGTCAGCTTTTTTATATATAATAATAAAATTCAAACTAATAGTTAAAAAAGATAAATTTGATTAAATTTTTATTAATAATTTAAAACTGAACTAATTTAACTGTAATAATCTTAAACCAGTTAATTTTTTAGTTCGATTTATTTTTAATAATTTTTGTTAATAAAAATCGGTTAATTTATTAATTAATTAGCTGATTTTCATTTAACAAGTTTCTTTTTTCAATTAATCTTCAATTTCTTCCATGAATAAGGATAGCCTATTATTATTTTTTATTTGAGATTTTTGGCAATAAAATATAATTCAAATTATTTCTATTATTTTAATTCTAAATTTAAATTAAATTTAATTTATTAGAATTTTTGGTAATTGGCTATATATTAATAGATATTGATATTTTAAAGTATTTCATCTTTTTTATTTTTATTTTTATTTTTATAATTTTTAATATATATCAGTTTTACTCACTTTTAAATCTTAAATCTCTTATTTTATCGATTTATATTTTGGTCTAATTTTTAAAATATTTATTTTAGTTAGTATTTGTAAATTTTAACCTGTATTTTATTTGTAAGTTTTAACCTGTATTTTTACTTATAAAGAGTCGAAGGTTAAGCTAGTTTAAGTAATTAATAAGTTGATTTATTACATTTTGTGAATTTTCTTGGTTAATTATATTTTACTAATAATAAGCAACTAAATTAGACAGGAAGCACTTATGAGATTGGGTTTGGGGTGAATTCGATATAATTAGTGGGTCTTGGGGCCTAGGGCCATATAAATAGTATTTGGGAGGGCTTGGAGTCCTACCGCAGAAACTTTAATTAATTTTATTTTCAATATCTTGAAGAAGTGATATGTGAATTGGATTAAACATCACTTTGTTGTTTAATACATAAAAATAATAAGTGGAACGGACATATTTAATTATCTTTTCACAAGTATGTTGAATAAAAATTTAATTATAAATAATAATTTTAAAATATTTTATCTTAAATAAAATGTTAAATTAATTTTAATAATGCATAGTCTAATTGAGATTCACAAATTTTTAACATATTTTTTATAATATAGCTTTATTTTTAATTAAGAAGTATTTTTATAAAAATAAGGATTAAAGACTTTTAAATTAATAGGTACACGAGAAACAAAACACTAAAATGTTCCTAAAACCAATGAAAATTAGTAAGAAAATATTACACATAATATGTCTATTATTTTAAAATCTTCTTGTTCTTATCTATATTTGATTCTTCTCATATGTGCAAGACTTCTTTTTTTAACTAGTCATCTTGTTATTCATCGTAAAAAGAATTTAACTATATAGTTATTATAATTAATATTTGTATATATTATAAATAATATTAATCATAAATATAGGTAATTTTATTTTTTAGAAAAATAAATTTACTACGACTACCCCTAAATGTATGGCTTTGTTCAACTATTATGCACATATATTTCCTTTATCAAAGACAACAGCATATTTTTTGAAATCCAATAATGTAATTATATATTTGATCTCTTCGGCAATACTTTGTGACCTAGAAAATATTGTTCTAGCTTTAAAGTTTCTCGATTTCAAGTAAAGGAACTTTGTTTATTTTTATTTTTACAAACTTAGAATAGATTCATTTAACCTTATAAGATGTCGTGAATTTTAATATGTATTTTGGAATAATTAAAATATCATGATTTGATATCTAAATTTAAAATAGAAACATCACGTATAAAAATTAAAATTATTTTGATTAACTTCATTGAAAAAACAATTGCATCTTTTATGGCAGTGAAAGAATTAACCCCGATCTGACTATTATTGGAATATTCTAATTATGCATGAAAATATATTAAATTTAATTGGATTTAAATTTTAAAAATAACTCTAATTTAAGTTTGAGAGTCTAAATTTACTTGAAATTTATTTTTTGAATTTTTATTTAAAATTTTTAATTGTTTAGTTTTAACTTTTAAATCCTTCGTAATTAACCAAATACCAACTCTAAATTATTCCTAATAACCTCTAACGAAAACAATGTATTCTTTGACTGATGCAATTGTCACTCTTATTTACATTATTTGAACGTGTAATTAAACAAAGTAGTAGGTAGGACCACATGGAACTCATTTATTTTCATTATTTGAACCTTTCAACAAGAAATTGATGTGCCACACCAAATGTACATGTATATTAATGATCAATAATGAAGGTCAAATCCTAACTTAAAACACAATAAACAGAATCTGAAAGCAATCTATTTTCCATATTCTTCTTTCTTTTTCTTTTAATAAATTTAATTAAGACCTGAGGGAGGAAAATTATTTGCATCTCTATGATGATCAAGGATAGTGATAATACTGGA
>JAOTIZ010000002.1:7939742-7949809 GCA_027123425.1 Erythroxylum panamense | reverse complement strand
GTTATGAGCAGTTGGAGTCCGGTCTCCGGATCGGGTTCCGACATCTCGAGTTGGGCTCCGGGAGCGGGGTCCAACATCTATGGTATCAGAGAAAGAGTGAATGTTAAGTTATGAGTAGTTGGAATCCGGTCTCCGGGTCGGGTTCCAACAGCAAATCAGCCTATGACAAAGCCTAAAAGAAGTCCACACGCCCTTTACAAGACAAAGTAAGCCTAAACCCATTGATTAGACTAGTGTGAGTGAAAATTGGCTAAGGGACATTTGGTTTTAGGGTTTGGGAACGAAGGAATAGTATAATTGTAAAAAACAATGATGTGTGTTCAGACTCGCAAGCAACTCCAACTTACGCAAGCAACAAAGATGTGAGAAATGTGAGTGCAAAGCAGAAACAACCATTAAGCAGCAGTGGAGGGAATATAGCAAAAAGGAAGAAAATGTCGTTTATTTCAGCTTCCTTAGATGTCGGGGCACAATTGCAAGAAATCAATTCTGGTTTTTGTACTTTTGTGGAAGGTTTTAATAACAATTTCACAACCATGGCAAATGCTATTATAGATGAAAATTTACATGACAAAGCTACTTCGCAAAAAATGAAAGACGTGGTTAAAGAGTTAATGAAAATTCACCTTCCAAGTGGTGATGTCTTTAAAGTAGCTAACATTTTCAGCTCAATTAAAGACAAGATTGATGTATTCCTCAACCTTCCCATTGACATGTGAAGGCTTTATGTCTTAACTTTGTTTTGTTGTTGTTTTGATGCTTTATGTTTTAGGTACTATAAGAAATCTTGCTTTATGTTTTGATGCTTTATGTTTTAAGTTTATTTGATGTTGTTTTATGCTTTATATTCCATTTTAAATATGATATGGAAATATAGTTGCAATTGTATTGTTGGCATCATGCATCTCTGTTGAAAAATGATCATGTAGCTCATCTAATGCTCGATAATTATGATAAAATGCCTTCACAAAACTGATTAATTTTTTTACAAACATATGGAGATATCCCCAATAAACATATAAAGAGCAATTATTTTTATTTTTATCGAGGGTAAAAATGGTAGTATATTATCTTTTATTCCCATTAATGCAACAAACCAAACAACATTATTGGTATTAATATAGAAACTCAAGTTACAAAGCAAACATCATTTTTTATTTTTCATACCCATCCCCATCCCCTTCTACTTTTATACCCATATCCATAGCCAACCTCGTGCTCAAACAAAATGCCTGCTAAGTGTTAGCCCTCTTGGTTTGATGCCTCTAATGTGCACACATACTTAGGCGTCTTCCTAAGCTCTTCCCCAAGCTTGATCAACAAAACTTCTTAAAGTTGTTGTGAAACAAAAGCTTGTACATAAATCTGAAATTGTGTTTTGAGCTTATTGGAGCGTGACCTTGTAACCCATTGGCATCCTCAAATCTCCATTGCCTTGGTGAGTTGTATCATCCTTATAGACCACTGATCCTATATCTGATCCACCTTAAGGGCTTGAAACAAGATAAGCAAATTTTCAATCTATATAACATGTTTTCCAAAGTTAATATTAATTTGCCTTTGTTAGGGGTGATCAAGAACATTCCAACTTACTTGAAGTTCTTCAAGGAACTAAGCACTAAAAAATAAAATTTTGAGCTAAATGAGAAGGTGATAGTTTCAGAAATTGGAAGTGCTGTGCTTTAGCAGCAACTACCCCCGAAATTGAAAGACTCAGGGAGTTTTCTTGTGCAAATATCAATGGTGATGAGAAATTGGATCTAGGATAGTTAAAACCTTTAAACATGTGTTTGCAATTAGCTGATAGGTCAATCTGCTATTTGAAAGGAGTAATGGAGGATGTGTTAGTGAAGGTTAGAGGATTGATTATTCCCATAGACTTTGTTGTCCTAGATATGGTGGATGTAAAGAAGCAAGAAAAAGAGCACACCACATTCCTAAAGAGGCCTTTTATGGCCACCACGAATGCTTTAATGATGTTAAAAATATAAAATAGACCACGACTATTTTAGGAGAAACAGTAGAATTTTCAATCTTTAATGTTGAAGCTACTACTGTTTCTAAAGACTGTTCCTTTTTTCATCAAATTAATGCTGCATATTTTGATTTTACCTTATAGGAAGAAAAGGAAAAGGAGCTGGACTTAGTTAAAGAGAGTGATAAATTGTTCCCATAGACTTTGTTGTCCTAGACATGGGGCAAGTAAAGAAGTAAGAAAAAGAGCACACCATATTCTTAAGGAGGCCTTTTATGGCCACCCCTAATGCCTTGATTGACGTGAAAAACAAAAAATATACTATGACTATTTTAGGAGAAACAGTAGAATTTTCAATCTTTAATGTTGAACCTACTACTGTTTCTAAAGATTGTTCTTTTTTGATTAAATTAATGCTGCATATTTTGATTTTACCTTGTAGGAAGAAGAGGAAAAGGAGCTAAACTTGGTTAAAGAGAGTGATAAATGCTACCAATTGCTAGTCGATACAACTGAGGAAGTGTTTGGAAAATTCATAGTTACAAATCCCAGTGAAGGAAAGATAATAATGGAATCAATCACCTTCAGCAATCCACCTTGGGCATTCTATTGAGAAGTCTAGCTACAAGACACCAAAGAAGCACTGAATGGGGGCAACCTATATGATTTCTATTTTGTTTTTCAATTCTTTGTTTACTATTCCTTTTTTATGAATCTCTATTTAGTTTGTTTCTTTGTTTACGCAGAGCTAATTTTTAGTCTCTTTTATCTATTTTCCTAGCAGTTGTTCTTCACTCCTCGAATAAGTGTGGGGGTCATAGTTTAAGTGTCTACTGTTCTATACAATCTTTCATTTGCTTGAATAAGTGTGGGGGTCATAGTATATGGTTGAATAAGTAGACTCAATTGCTTGAATAAGTGTGGGGGTCATAGTATATGGTTGATTATTACTTTAGGAATGGGTATGGTTGTAACAATCATCTCTCTTGTAACAATTATCTCTCCTCTGTATTTTTCTTCTCTTGATTTCCTTGTTTTAAATAAATAAAGAAGAAGAAGAAATAGAAAAGAAACAAAGGGAAGAGAAGATGACGAAAAAATGAAAAGAAGGAAGATATACATAAAAAGGGGGAGTGCTAACCCTGTTAAATGAGCGGGAAGAATTGAGTATTTTATGCTTCCTTGTTTTGTATTTTTTAAATGCTCAATTTGTTCTATGATTTTGAACTATGATTTTCCTTTTCTCTACCCTTAGCCCAACTCCATTACAACCAAAATAAAAAAACTTCATATTGATTTTTGTGTTTAATATGAGTGGTGGAGATTGGATTAGTAAGCAAGCCTATGATAGATGCCTTACATTAAATGAATTATAAGTGAGTATATCCTACCTTTGAATGCTTGAGAGGATGGCTAGTGGAGTAAGTGTCTATCACACTTGTTGATGGTTCTTTGGATTGAAGTACTTCTTGATTTTAGCTAAATATGTGAATAATAGCTCATTCATGGAGTACTATGAGTTTCAAGTTGTTAGGTTGTGTTTGTTGAAATGATCATTCATATCTTTGGCTATTATTTGGGAAAATTATTGTTTCTATTGTTTGTTGTTGTATAGTCTACTGTTCTTTATTTTTCTTGGGGACAAGTATAGTTTAAGTGTGGGGGAATTGTTGTGTCTAATTTCTATTTATTTTTCTTGCATTCTTATCTTGATTTTGGTTACAGATTCTTGCGATTTAATTCCATTTTGATATAAATTGAGTGAAAATGGTGGGGATGTTGCATGAATGTTGAATGGAGTGTCTTGTGAATGTTGCATGAAAAATAAGAAAAATTACGAATGAAAGATTGAAATGGGACATGAACTATGCATGTAATTAATTAAATTAACCATATATAGAGTCACACCCATAACTATGGAAGTTAAGGGTGTGAAAATGGGAGTTACACCCGTGACTACCAAAGTATGGGCGTCAACTTATTTTGCACTCATTTGCAAATTTGACACATGTAGGTTTTGATAGCTTAACAACCCTAAACCTAGACTCATGCTATAAATAAAAAAGGGAAAGTCAACTAAAGAGGAGGTGGATCGAGAGCTTAGAATAAAAAACAGAGAGAAGGTGTAAAGGTAGAGAAGTAGAGAACTTCGACTGAGAAGAAAGAAGAGAGAAAGAGCAGAGAAAGGCAGTAGAGGTGAAAGCCAGTGTGGGGGGCATTCGATCATCTAGGTGAGAAACAAGTGGAGATAGAAAGTAAGAGCTAATAAGATACCTTCTAATCTATTTAGTGTAGGTAATCAAAAGGAGGAAAGCCTCACCAACAAAAAAGGTTACCAGAATGAACGAAGCATTGGGCACCAAATCCTTTAAAGTCACGTTCAAAAAGGTGAAGAACTAGGGCATGCAACTAACTACAATGAAGAACCAAGACTATATAAGGCGGCTAATCCTTATAGACCATTGATCCCATATTTGAGCTGCCTTAAGGAATCGAAACAAGATAAGAAACTTTCTAATCTTTATAATATGTTTTCCAAAGTTAATACTAACCTACCTTTGTTAGGTGTGATCAGAAACATTCCAATTTATATGAAATTCTTCAAGGAACTATGCACCAAGAAACAGAAGTTTGAGCCAAACGAGATGGTGATAGTTTCAAAGGTTACAAATGTAATGTTACAACAATAATTACCCCCCAAATTGAAGGATCTAGGGAGTTTTCTTGTGCAATTGTCAATGGTTAATGGTGATGAGGTTAAGGGTATACTTGACCTTAGGGTAGGTATAAACCTTATGCCTCATTCTATTTATGAGAAATTGGATCTAGGATAATTAAGACTAACCAATATGTGCCTACAATTATCTGATAGGTCAATTTGTTATTCGAAAGGAATAATGGAAGATGTGTTGGCATAAGTTGGCATATTGATTGTTATTGTAGACTTTGTTGTCTTAGACATAGGGAAGCTTAAACAACAACAGAAGGAGCACACCATACTCTTAGGGTGGCCTTTTATTGTCACTACTAATACCTTGATTGATGTGAATAACAAAACGCTAAACATGACTATTTTAGGAGAAATAGTAGAATTCTCAATCTTTAATGTTGAACCTGTTCTGACAACTATTGTTTGTGAAGAATGCTCTAGGGTTGATCAGTTTAATCCTATAGACTTTGATTTTGTGTTGTAGGAAGAAGAAGAAAAGAAGCTTATCTTGGAAAATTTTTGGAGAAGAAGACCCGTCAAGAGAAGGAAACAGTGGAATTGTTCACTTTAGATGATCCACCTTGAGCATAATGGTTAAGGTTTCTAGCTAAAAGACATTAAAGAAGCGCTAAATGGGAGGCAACCCATATCATTTTTGTTTTGTCTTTCAATTTAGTTATTTATATTTTTTTTGTGAAACTCGACTTAATCTATTTTCTTTGTATGCATAGGCCTTCTTTTCAATCTCTTATGTTTGTCTTCCTCACAACTATCTCCACTTCTTAATTTCGGATGCTATGCTTATTGCCATGCTTCACACCGCATCGACACAGTTGCCACCACACTTTTGTATTGTATTGCTTTCCCTATTCTTTTCATTGTCCACAATGCATTCTGTTTAATTTCTTTTAGTCTTTAATGTTTATCATCGTTCATGTTAATTTTGTGTTTTGTCTTAGAACCCTCTTTTACATTTTTATGTCACATTAGGAATAAGATGATGTCTAAGTGTAGGGGAATATTAATTGTATATTATGTTTTTGTTTCCCATTTATTATTTAGAGATGCATGATCATTAAATGAACTCAATCAAGATTAGAAATGCATAATATGAGTAAATGAGTATCCTTGCATGCTTAGACTAGTTAACTAGGATTTCAGTTATAAGGACATTAGCTTGTTGTGATAGAAGAATGACACTTTTCGTTTGGTAAGAATTTGAGCTTTTTTTGAAATATTAAACACTAATTTTGAGTATTCTTTGTTGAGAGTGTTGTTTTAGGATTAAAGAACTCTAGAACTTGTTTGCAAATACTAGTTGAGATCACACAACCTTATGCAAACGTTGAAATGATGAAGGCAATTAGGATTTACCCCATTAACTTAAAAAGCCACCATAATGTCACCCTTAGTGAGCCCCCTTGAGATTAATTGAAACCTTTTCTTTCTTTAAACCCAAAATATGAGCCTTGACCTTGATTGTTTATCTGCTTCATTACATCTACCATAAGGGCAAGTTGAGCATTTGGAAAGGTATAATCGGGTACAGGGAATAAGTATGAGAGAATCATAGCTTATAGTTGGGTTTTCAGTTAGGGATGGGTATGGTTGGAGTAATTTTCTCTCCTCTACATTTTTCTTCTCTTAATTTCCTTATTTTAAGTGAATAAATAAATTAATAAAAAAGAAACAAAGAAACAAATTAATAAAAAAGAAATAACAGAAAGGGAAGATGACCAGAAGATGAAAGAAGAGGAGAGACGTAAAAATGGGCAGTGCTAACTTTATTACGTCAGAGGAAAGAATTGAGTGTTTTATTTGTCATTTTTCTGAACAACTTTGAATACTCAATTAGCTCTGTGGTTTTAAACTACAATTTTCCTTTTTACAACCCTTACCCTGGCCACATTACAACCAAAACAAAGACCTCTGGACTGATGTTTGTGTTTGATTTGAGTAGTGGAGATTAGATTAGTAAGCAAACCTATATTACATACCTTACATGAAATGAATGATGAGTGAATATTTACTACCTTTGAATGCTTGAGAAGATGAAGAGTGGAAAGAGTGTCTATCACACTTGTTGATGGTTCTTTGAATTGAAATGTTTGTTGATTTTGGCTAAATATGAGAACAATTGCTTATTCATAGAGTATTATGAGTTTCAAGTTCTCAGGTTGTGCTTATTGGAATGATCGTTGATATCTTTGGCTGTTAGTTGGGAAAATTATTGTTTCCATTGTTTGTTTTTTTATAATCTAGTGCTTTTTATTATCCTTGAGGACAAGCATAGTTTAAGTGTGGGGGAATTGTTGTGTCTAGTTTCTATTGCTTTTAATTGCCTTCATATCTTCATTTTGGTTACAAATCTTTTTGTTTTAATCCAAATGTGAGATAAACATAGTGGAAATGGTGTGAATATTGCATGAATGTTAATTAAATTATTTTGTGAATTTTCCATATAGGTTGAAAGGAAAGTCACGTAATTTTACATGAAAAAAGAAGTAAAAAATTAAAAAAAGAGAGAAAGGAAAAGTGGTGACAAGTGTCACCACCTTATGGCACCATCTTAAGGGTGGCGTGACTAAAATTTAATTAAATTAATGTTGATTCATTAGATATACTACATTTAGTGATTAATACCTTAAAAATGCTTAGGAACTCACTTTAGCTCAAATGTGAATTTGGGCACAATTCAGAAGCAAAGAAGTTAAAGTGAGTTGAAAGCATTATATTTAGGTCATTTTTGAAGACTAATACTCACTTATCTTCATAGAGCAAGAAGAATAAAATTAAAAGACAAGAAGAAGACAAGAAAAAAATGAAAACACAAAGAAGATTTAAAGTTGCTCACAACACATGCATGCAATTATGTGAATTAATAACAGCACAGTAGGAGAAGAAAAGAAGAAAGCCAACAGACCAAAATGACGTTGGTGAGGAGAATATCAGCAATATGGGAAATGTAGCATTAGTGTGTTTCATGCAATGCAGATGATCAAAACAGCAATGCTGGATAGGAAGCAGAAAAAAGTAGCTGGAAGGAAGGAGTTCCCTAAAAAATGACACAGCACCAAGGGCAGCATATGGGAGGACCAATTAACATAAAACAACAATGCACATATAGGACAAGAACAAATGAAACGTAGTCTACAGTAAAAAAAGAGAGAAGGGTTTCAACATTGTGGTCTTAATAAAATCAAAGACAAAGAAAAAGGGGGGCCAAGAATTAATTAGACAAATAGAGTAGCACAGATGAGTGTAAGAGTGGAGGCGTTGGAGAAGAGAAGATTTTTCAGTTCACTCTTCATTTTTTCACCACCGAAGCAGCTATAGAGAAGATGGTTAATGCTAGGAGCATAAAAATAGAGATGGAAGGCTAGCTTCCCGATGCCAGGAATGGGGATATTGAAGCCAAGCCACAGCTAAGCCATTTTGTCATATTAATATGTAATTTCTTTTCAGATTGTTATGTTATTTATGTTGATTTGATTGGGTTTTGGAATGGATGATCTTAATATGTTATTTTGATTGTTTTATTTCGAACCTATTATTACAACATTGAATGTAATCTGTAATCATTACTTTTAATGTTTGTTAGTAGCATCTAATTATCCCATATCATTAGGAACAACATAACTTAGATTGGATAAGCTGAATGTGTGAGGTTACTACTTAAATTGATCGTTTTCCATTTCATAATGCAGCTACCAAATTAAATATAGAGATCGTATCCTAGGTTATTCGATAGTTAGGTTTTATTAGTGAATGTATCTTGATTAAACAAAACCTAAGGGAAAATAAGTATTAGTGAAGCATTTTATTAATCTCAGATCAATAGTCTGTAGAGAACTGTAAAGATGTTAGGACAATGAAATATGCTTGATAGATTGAACTTAGAATCAAACCTTAACCATATTCAACACTTTATTCCTTTTTTATTGCTTACTTTAATTTATTTTTGATAGTTTATTTTGATTTTATTTTCTAAATTGGTTAAAATCCCAAACCCCCATTTTATATTTTCCTAGCATCAATTAATTTTAGTTACAGAAATTAACCGAACATTCTATGTGGATTAGATCCCGACTCACCCTAACTACAAATTTTAGGGTGCATAGTCAGGTAAATTTTGTAGTGTGTTTGACACATATTGTCAAATTTTGGCACCGTTGTTAGGGAGTGTGTAACCAGATCTCCTCATAGAGAAATTGAGCAACTCGATCTAGAGATTGAGAGAACATTACATAGATTACGTAAGGAAGCAAGGTTAACTTTGGTAGAAGAATCGGAATCGAAATCAAAGCACATGATGTTGAATTTGAGAATGTTGAGGGAGTTAGCTACGCCAGATTTAACTTAAAGGCCATTTTGAATACCATTTCTAAATTTTTTTGAACATGTTACTTTTGAGTTAAAATCTGGATTAATTCATTTATTGCCTAACTTTCATGGTCTTGCAGGTGAGGATGCACATAAGCATCTTAAAGAGCTCAATGTGTTTTGTTTGAGTATGGAGCCTCTCGGGGTCTTTGACAAACAAATCATGCTGAGAGCCTTCCCTGTAACATCCCGTTTCCATACAAAGGGTTTGAACCCTAAAAATTGTTACATGTGAGAAAAAAAATACATCTCATGCTCATGCATTATATAAGGTATACATGCACATAAATAGTGAATTTTGTACAGGAAAATGATTGTACATGCATTCATGACATTTCCCGGTATAAGTGTTAATAAATGTGATTGTTATAAAATGTGGTTTGTGGATATGAAAATTTGAGTTGGAAAGGGTTTTTGTGGGTTTTGAATTTTTAGAGAATTTTAGATTTTTTTTTGAAATTTCGGGGTCTTTTTCAGACTAGAAAAAATGTCAAAGGGTAGAATGATGGTTTATTAGTAGTAGAAATTACTGTCCAATGGCACTGGAAATTTAGATAAATGATTTCGGATTTATTGACAAGTGCCATTGAAAATTGGGAGACAATTAGTATAGAAATTGGACTTAGGTTTTAAGAATTGCACATCTGGAACCAAACATGGCCTTAAGTCACTACCTATGTTTAATTAAAAACCTTTTCCCCTTCTTGGTTGTCATTCATGAAGTTTCTCACAAAAGGTGGTTGTTAGTGTTTAATTTGGAGCTCTCCACCATTTCCGTAGCTCCTCTTCTCTTCCTCTTTTCTTCTTGATTTTTTTTTCAATCATCTTTCATCTTGCTCTCTCTTCCCTTCTCACAAAAAACCCCAACCTTTCAAGCAAGATGATGAAGATCGTGAGATGGTGAAGAAGTTAGGGATTTTTTAGTTCTTGAAGATTTTGAAGGTTTGGAAGCTTATTTAGGTAAGAAATATGTTCTCTATTATGGTTTTGTAGTAAATT
>JAOTIZ010000002.1:7913387-7927276 GCA_027123425.1 Erythroxylum panamense | reverse complement strand
CAGTTCATACTCACAATCAGATACCGGAAAATCATGAATGCATGTACCTATGAATAAATGCATATGCAATAAGCCTGCTCCTCTATAATTAGAGGCCAGTAACATGCTCAGTCAGTGAATGCAGTGCAATCCTATCAGTCTGTCCCAATTTTACCATAATACCCTTGCTAACAGTAACGAGATGTTACATATCTCAACCATCAATATACTTTAATAAATCCACAAATCAAACTATCTATACATAAAAGAGTAAGAACTTACTTGTTTTAAACCTTGTAGTTTCTTCAAAATACTCAAGATACTCCAATCCTCAAACTTAAACACACCCACGATTTACACTCAAACCCATACTCATCCTCATCTTCTCCAACACAAAGCTCAAGGATAGATTTAAGGTGAAGAAGGAAGCAATTGGACAAGA
Source organism: Erythroxylum panamense (assembly GCA_027123425.1). Taxonomy (NCBI): domain Eukaryota; kingdom Viridiplantae; phylum Streptophyta; class Magnoliopsida; order Malpighiales; family Erythroxylaceae; genus Erythroxylum; species Erythroxylum panamense. The sequence continues at coordinate 7,926,855 of JAOTIZ010000002.1, read as the reverse complement.
AGAAAATGAAAGGAAGTAGCAAGGAGGAGATCACGAAGAAGGAGAAGAAGAAGAGAAGAAGAAAGCTAATTTTTCTTTCAAAAGGGAGCAAGCATCGTGGAAGCAAATTCAAAAGATGAGGGTTTTAAACCCAAAACAATTAAAAGCTTAAGGCTTGTTTGGCAATTCACTTGCCACATGTCCACTTCTTAGGGTCTAAAATTCAATTCTTATTCTAATTTCTCCCAACTTCCAATAGCTCTAAGCAATAAATCCTAAAATCATAACTCTAATTTTTTCGTGCTATTGGACAATCAATTTCGGAACCGAAATCTAATTAATCGGTCATTTAGTCATTTTTCCGGTCCGGACCTATTACTCCGAAAATTCCAGAAAAATTTCTAAAAATCCTCAAAAATATAAAACACATAATCGTACACTCCAATTCCATATTTCAAACTCCTAGATCTCATTTTTCACTCAAATTCAATTTTCAAAGCACAATCCACACATTTATCACAGAATTTCCAATATACACAATTATGTCGGGAATATGTCATACATGCATGTACACGCATATGCTTGTGCAATAATGGTCATTTATCTATAACTATAGAGGCTAACAATGAATGGGCATGCTGAAATATGAATGCACATGCCTAACCCATCCAAATTACCACTATACTCATCCCATCGATGACGGGATGTTACAATCCCACTTTGATTTGAATTTTAAACTCATCAATAATATTTTAGATGTCCAATCATCGATGAATTTTAAACTCATCAACAATATTTTAGATGTCCAATCAACGAACAATGTCAAAAACCAAATAACAAGAAATATACCAAATATCTTAACAATAATGTTAATAAAATATATTTTGTTTTCTTTAATGAAGATGGTCATAAAAGATTGAACTTGTTCATAATCGGTTTTAGTATTGAATTCATAAGCTATTTTAAGTAGGTAATCTTAGTCGTGCTTGGAATCAAAGTTCGCAAGCGAAGTTGCACAGGAGACTCAATAGCTAATTATTAGTGGTCATTTAAAACCAAATTTATTTTTGTATTATTTATGATAAAGATGGAAGAGATGGCCACCTCAATCACAAAGTATTTTTCGTCTTATCACCTGGTTCACGGGGAGACCTTAATAGCTAGGTGTCCAATTCAAAAGTCAGGGAGAGCATTCTACGACTACAACGTTTAATTGGAAAAGATCATCAACAGAACATGTCCGAACTACTTTTGTTGCATTCTATTTTCCTTCCTCTTTTCTCTGCCCTCGTTAATGTGTTCTAGGAAGTCATCAATCCTTTTTTGCCAAGTAAGACCATTTACACGGGTACGTTGGAGGGGTACCCTTGCGGATGTCTATTGACGGTTTCTCTCAGTTGTTTCTCTTGCTCTACAAGATTCGGAGGTTGAACATCATAGACATCAGCAAACAAATGTTTGAGTTGAGGCATGTCTGTCTTCTCTGCCACATGAAGTGCCTGCAGCACCTGTATACAGAAGTGAAATTTTGACAAAAGCATTGGATGAGTTCGCACGTTGAACTTGGTGTTAAAGGAGACATGCATATATAACCTACTTTTTAACATTCACACCTGCTTCCTGGTGTTGCTTCTAAGCTCCAATTCTTCTTTTTCAATCCACCAGCCATTTCCTTCAATCCATTTCCTGAATCTATCAACAGGGTTTCGACTATTTTTCCAGTATTGGATCTCATCGAGGGATCGATACTTGGTAGAGTCATCTGATGTGGAGTGATGTCCCACTCTGTAAGTAAGCGCCTGAGGAAGTAGCACACTAACTTATAAAAATTTCGGCTTCACACGTGATATGCCACTTAAAGGCTACATAAGGTTTGTAATATGAAATTCAAGAGAACCAAAAGGTGATAGATTTTCGTAGGAAAATGCCAAGAGTAGTTCATTTACCTCAACTAATATAGGTCGGTGCTCCGTTATGGCAATTTCACGAGCTGCTTGAATAGCACTATAGACTGCAAGAGCGTCATTTCCATCCACTCTAATGGCTTGGATTCCATAAGCATTACCTTTGACAACAACACCATCACCTGGCAAAGAATAAAACGTATGTTTTAGGCTACAAAAATTCGTTAGTTACATCACTAGTTTCTTCTCCATAGTGAAGATGGATAGTATCCTATACTGTGGTACCAAAGGTTGTCGTGGTTTGGAAGTGTTACTTCGAAATTGCTCTGTTACATGTGTACTAATTGCCCAGCCATTGTTGCGACAGATAAACACAACCGGCGCTTCCATGACCGCTGCAAAGTTCAAAGCAGCATGGAAATCTCCCTGCAGCATTACCATGACAACCTTTAAGAGAAGAAAATTTTCAAGGCATCAAGATACCGAAAAAAATGTACCAGAAAGATAAATTCTTTCTGATATTACCTCACTGGTACCACCATCCCCAATATATGTTGCCACACAAGTGTCCTTCTTGTCCATTTTAAGAGAATAGGCAACGCCAGCAGCTTGAGGAAGCTGAGTACTGACAGAGGTTACGCATACCAAATAATTAATTTCCAGACTTTATTACGAGGAATCAACCAAAATCCTAGATTTTAACGAGGCAGATTTAGTAGTTACTGGTGGGCAAACGCAATAAAATATCTTACGCTATTGTTGATGAAACAGTGAAATAATTGAGCTTATTAGACCCATAATGCATTGGCATTTGCCGACCTTTCCCGCTATCACAGTTGTTACCGTACAATTGGTTCGCAAAGTCTTGAATTGTGAAACCCCTCCATAATAAAACGCCAGGCTCCCGGTACTGATATTAATCAGGATCAAACCAAAAATATAATCATTTGAAATTATCACATGGTAGCCGGAAACTGGTATTATCTAGTACTTCTGCTTATTAATTAGAAATTGGTAAAGATCTTTCCATTACAACCTGAGGCAGAATAACGTCTTCTGTGCTAAGAGCAGCTGCTGATGCTATGCCTATAGCTTCCTCGCCGGCTGTGGTGAGGTAGAAGGAAATCCTTCCTTGTCTCTGAGCTTCATAGAAGATAGCGTCCATCACTTGGAAGGTGGCCATATTAGTATATATCTTTACTGCAACTTCCTCACTCACCTGTAAATTTCAAGCCAAATGGCATAAAAGAACTTGCAAGACTAATATAACACTGTTATTGTGCCTGGAAACAGGACATTAAAGCAACTTTTCCTTGTAGTGCAGTAGACAAAGAACAAGAAATAATACAACTAAAAAGTTACATGAGCTTTTGGTCTTAGATAGAGCTACATAGATTATATACCTGCTTAAAATTACTGCCATCGATAAGATTTCCATTGTCATCAAGGAGGCGGTAACAAGGGACCCTGTCTTCGTTGGACCCGGCTATAAATCTCATTTCAGTTGTATATGCTACCTTCCCTCCAGGAAAATCCAAGACCTAACCGGCCGCCACATATATTAATAAAAGTGACCATCATATCTTATCAGTAATCTAATTAGTAAAATGTTAAATTAGAATTTTAATGCTATGAAAACATATGTTTGATAAATAAAAATTATTTTACATAAAATAAATTGACACGTGATATAATTATAATGGTTCTGACAATTCATTCATGCAATTCTCAAAACAGTCTTCACTGCATGCCGAGAAAGAATTGGTTTAAAATTTCAGAACATATCAGCCTTTGTCTCCACAGTTTTTCGAATGCCCTAGTGTGGAATTTTAACTATGTTACCACAAGCAAGTTCCTCGTAAACAGTTCTTTCAAAGAGGATATTTTAGTTCTGTTGATTTTTTAGCATTGCCACTGATTTAACGAGCACGGTTTTCCATGGCTGACGATTGCATCTCCGCATCTCAGCTCTCTCCTACTGCGTATAGTTGTTGTCTTCAATAGCTAGAGACAAAACAAAGCAGGACGGAATGGAACAAAAATTGAAGACAAAGAAGCTGAGATCCACTCCGATACAAAGCAGTTAAGTAGTTGCATCAATGCTTAAATTGATAAGTTTAGTGCATTTGTTCATATATTACGTAAATGATGAAAAGTAAATTGTATACTGTTCTTAGCACTTTCATAGTATTTCCTCTTTAGGTATGTATAATATTATTCTACCTATCATTTAGATCTAAATGTTTACTATTAAATCCCTTATGCTAATGATTTTTCCAAATGTGTCTTAACATTCCAATGATTTTATCAAATTGGCCCTCGAGCGAACATATTTTAAAAAGCCATCCAATTATAACATAATTATGCATAAGTTCAAAGAAAAAAGAAACATGATTTAACGTGACTACGTGATAATGCTGATGGCATATCTCTTTTGCACGTGAAGCATATGTAGTCTGTGGTCCTATCATGACAAAAGGCCAAAAGTCGCCAATAAAAGGGACTAAATCTTTTGTTTTAATTATCCTGTTCTAACTTTATTCTGCGCTCAAGATAACATCATTTTGCAGGTTTTGCACATAATATAATGTAATTTTTACTATTAAGTAACGTCGTATTTGATGCAAAACAAGATTAAAATAGATTATTTAAATTGCAAATAAAGCTTGTCCAAACTATAGTTTTGAAGTTCGTTTCATACCAGGCAGTACATACTATACCGTACCGGCCGAGAAACGATATGAGGCAAAGGAGCGTTGGTACCGGTGGTAAATACCTGTCAGTATTGGTCTTTTTTGCTTAGTACCGGTCGGTACAAATTGTATTCAAAATACCTGCTGTTATTGTAAATTTTTCAAAATTGGAGGACTAAGTTGCAAAAAAAATTATTTTTTAAACAACCCCTCCCATCCCACTCCCACACCCTCTTCTTTCTCTCAAATTTTATTTTTTCTCTCACATCTCATTAACTCTCTCTCACCAACACCCGCTCCGGTGGCCCTCTCTCTTCTTCGGGGACATCACAGCTCGGCTACTACCGGCCACCACTGGTGACCCTCCATCCCTCTGGTCTCTCCTTCTGGCTTCTCCTACTTTTTTATTTCTCTCTCACACATCTCACTATCTCTCTCAATGCCTATCGATGCCCACCATCACCGACTCCCCACTAGCCCACCCACCACTCTTGGAGCCTCGGATCTCCTCTTCCATGTTAGATCTGAAATAGATCCAGATCTATTTTTGACCCGACTCGGCCTGTTGAAATTATTTTTGAATTCTAAAATAATTTCGTGTGAGTTTATGACTTTAAGTAGTTTTGTGAATTGTGAATAGAATTGTTGGTGTATTTTGTGAATTGTAAATGGAATTATTGGTGTTTTTTGTGAATTGTAAATGGAATTTGTTAATTTGTTGTTGCGTTGCTTGTTGTATGAACTGTGGATATGGAGTGGAACTGTGGAACTAGAAAACATAACTGGATTCATTAAAGTTGTTTGCTTTCATCTATGGAAAGAGCATCAGTTATTTAATTCAGTCAACAATACACTAAAAAAAATTTACAATCTTTTATCATACAATATGTTGTTGTGGGACAAACATAACGTTACTAATTTAGTGTTGACATAAAAAAAATAGATTGGCATGCTAAATAATGTGACATATTTACATTTATATCTTATCTTATGTTTATAAGACAATTGCATTACATCTTTATTTATACGAGATCAACATATTTAATATAATTACTTTTGCAATTAAGTTATGAAGTTTAAAGTTTAAACCATTTAAAATAATAGACTTAAACTTAATAAAAAAAGTTAGAATCTAAAATTTTAGTAAAACATAATTAGCATCGACTTTGTTTGTTGCCTAATAAAATCATAAGTTTACAAGAAAAAGTAAACGTTATACGTATTTAGTAACACATCTTAATTATGATTAAACAATTTGTTAATAACACTTTCTTATACTTTAGAGTTATTGGTAGGAAAGCAAAGATGTAAGAGTTTACTAAGAATAGATAGATCGAATCTATAGTTTAACTTTCAATTATTAGCTTGTCACATATTTTAAATTACATAATTAATGTATTAACTATATAATTGTTACAAGTTTATTAAAAGTATTGAGTATTGACTGCAAATTTCGAAATTGTTGGAAATCGAAATTGTTTATGTGTGTTTTGTAATGGTTGAATTGAAATTGTTGAAAATTGTTGGAAATGAAAATTGTTTAAATATGTTTTATTATTGTTGGAAATGGAAATTGTTTTATGTATGTTTTATGATTAATGGAAATGGAAATTGTTTTATGTATGTTTTGTTATTATTGGAAATGAAAATTCTTGAAAATATTTGGAAATAAAAATTATTTATGTATGTTTTGTGATTGTTGGAAATGGAAATTGTTTTATGTGTATTTTGTGATTATTGGAAATGAAAATTATTGAAAATTGTTAGCAATGAAAATTGTTTATGTATGTTTTGTGATTGTTGGAAATGGAAATTATTTTATGTATATTTTGTGATTATTGGAAATGGAAATTGTTGAAAATTGTTGGAAGTGAAAATTATTTATGTATGTTTTGTGATTATTGGAAATGAAAATTGTTGGAAATAAAAAATGTTTATGTATATTTTGTGATTGTTGGAAATGAAAATTGTTTTATGTATGTTTTGTGATTATTGGAAATGGAAATTGTTAAAAATTGTTAGAAATGATAATTGTTTATGTATGTTTGTGATTGTTAGAAATGGAAATTATTTATGTATATTTTGTGATGTTTGAATTGAAATTGTTAAAAATGAAAATTGTTTATGTATATTTTGTGATTGTTTGAAATGAAAATTGTTTATATATGTTTTTTTTACGTTTGAAACTTTGAACTTAAATTGTTCGAAATTGTTAGAAATGGAATTGTTGAAAATTGTTTGAAGCGGAAATTATTTATGTATGTTTTGTAATGGTTGAATTGAAATTGTTGGAAAATATTAGAAATGAAATTGTTGGAATTTGAAAATGAAAATTGTTTATGTATGTTTTGTGATTTTTGGAACTATGTTTTGTGTAATTATTTATGTTGAATAATTGAATTGTTAGTTTTTGACTTATAGTGAATTATATATGATGTAGTCACACAAAATAAGTTATATTACATAAGATGGACATGTGTATTGTGTAATAAAATTATGTGTTATTTATTTTGAAATATGTATTCATTTATTTTTACAGATAAATGGAAGAAAGTTCAAGTATTCCTGATCAAACTACTTAAGAAAGATACAATAATCCAGTTTGGGCTCATACTACATTGGTTCCTAGTGTGAGAAGCTATACTATTTGCTTATTTTATAACAAACATTTGAAAGATGGAGGAATCACCCGATTAAAGAAACATTTAGCTGGGGTGGGTTAAAGGAGATATGGAGCCCTGTAAAAAAGTAAGTTATGACGTGAAGTGACAAATGAAAACATTGCTTGAAGAATATCAACATGAGAAAGATAGAAGAAAAAGGTTGAATTTTGAAATTGGTAGTGGAAGTTCGTTTGCTGGTTTTCGTGGTAATTGTGAAGATGTTGAAGGTGGTAGTGGCAGTGGTACTGTTCCATCCTAGGCACAATAAGAAGCACCTGAACTTGATGTTAGGAAAAGAAGAAGGCATGTGACCAGTTGTTTTGCACCACAAACAACTCCTGGAGCCCAACCTTCAATTCGTAGTACTATGCAATTAAGAGATGAGTCACAATGTAGATATGACAGTAGCTAGATAGTGGTATGATATAGATTCATCATTCAATGCTTCCCAGTTGTACTATTATTAGCATATGATGGATGTTATAGTCTCTTATGGTCTGGGATACAAAGCCCCTTTGATTGATAACTTAAGAGGTAAACTTTTGAGTTGCTCTGTTTATGAAATTAGAAGTTATTTCGCAGAAAAAAGAGTGAATTGGGCTATTTATAGGTGTTCAATCATGTGTGAAGGTTAGACAAATAGGAGACGCTATTATTAATTTTTTAAGTTTATTCTACCAATGGCTCATTGTTTTTGAAATCTGTTGACGCATCTGGCCTTATTAGGAATATCGAGACTTTGTTTGAGATATTTGATGAAGTTATGAATAAGGTAGGGCTAGAAAACGCTGTTTACAATGATTTCACTTATAAAGCGGTATGAAGAAGGTTGTAGAATAAGTATAATTCTTTTTCTTTGGACTTCTTATGATGCACATTGCATTGACCTAATACTAGAGAATATAGAAGATCTTAGGTATTTTCCTATTATTAATGAGACTATGCAGAAAACTTAAAAGGTGATCAAGTTCATCTATAATTGTGCATGGGTATTGAATTTAATGAGAAAGGAATTTACTAATAGTAAGAATTTGTGTCTTCTTATTGTGACAAGATTTGTAACAAATGTCTTATCACTTCAGTCTTTTCTGACAATGAACAAAAAGTTAAGACAAATGTTTACAAGTAATAAGTGAGTTACATCTCAACTTGCTCTGTCTAATACCGGAGTAGAGGTTTCCATAATTATATTGGAAGATAAAGAAGTTTTATCTCAATGCCAATTTGTTATCCGAGTTTGTGAGCCTTTGGAGAGGATGCTTCGCTTGGCTAGAGAGAGCTAACGAAGCAATCAAGGCCAATATGAAACATATGCCTTCTTTGTACTCACCGTATCTTGCAATCATTAATGACATATGAGAAAGGCAACTTTCTTCTCCGTTATTTGTAGCTGGGGTGTTTTTAAATCCTAGTGTCTATTTCAGATCGTATTTTACTAAGAAAGCTGAAGTTAATAGAGGAATGATATTAATTATTACAACAGTTGTTGGGCATAACATGATGCAAGATCTCTTGAGCTCATAAATGGAGCTTTATAGGGCATCTTTTGGGGATTTTGGAATGATGATTGATATTTGACAAAGAGGAAAACTTTCTCTAAGTATTAGCTGTTTTCTTTTTCTTATTTGTTGAGAATTAATTATCACTTTATTTTATTTATAATGCTACTTTTATTATCTTACGACTTATAGTTTCTTATGTTAGAGAAATGCTCTAAAGGCAATCACCTTTAGCACTTATTGTACAAATCATTTTATGATTAATAAAGGCATTTTTTAGTATTTCGATGTTTATACATTTATGGAATTGAATTTGATCTTAAATTAATTTAATGAAGTCCTTGATATAAAACATAGCATGGAGGAAATCATAATGAGATCATGATAATGGGATTCCTATCATGTGTAATTAGGTTAGTATCTAAACTTTCCCTAATCATAGGATTAATGAGATGGGATATCATTAATCTGAATAAACTAACACATGTTATACTCCTTGATTGGATCAATCAATAAATCTCATAAGTTGAAGACATGAGTTGATTAGAGTTAACATGTGGATGCTTACTAAAGATATTAAGTACATTGGATTAACCTACTATGTGACAATCATATGGATATTCTATTTCCAGTGTCAATGATAGTTTCACAATAGCAATGGTACAAGTATCCTTTGACTTTAGGTGCTCAAGAATATCCTGGATACTGATCCTATGCTTTAAATCTATTCATTGGTGCCTTTTAAGGGATACTCATAGGGTAGTGATTGGGTACAGCTTGAGGCATTTGGAGGTAATTGAGTAGCCAATAAAGGATTCACCACTCCTGATAAAAGGAGATGATACCCATGGCCTCTTGGCGAGGTCATTACTCGGGAGTCTCTGGCCAGACCAAATATGTTTCATGAAGAGAATATTCAATGACACATAGAGTAATGAGATCCTCATGACAAGATCTAATATCACTTGGACTAGATGTGACGTAGTCATTCTAGTGGGAGTTGACAGTTTGACCATACTCTGAACCAAGTAGGGTATAGATGGTGAAAGGACGAATTGCATGGCAACATTGCATATGGAAGGGTTTGTAGTCAAACCATTGACTTTCCAGTCAATTAGGGATCATGACGTATTGCTAGATACCGCTCTTGACTTACTTAAATTAAATGTTAATTCAAGTGGCCAACATAACTGAGAACCTAATGGGTCACACACATAAGAGATCCGAAAGATGAGTAAAATGGTCTTAAATAGTGATTTAAGATATGAGAGAGTATTTCAGGATTGTATCGCAATGTGATCGTGTTAGAAAACATTGCATGGAATGGATTATAAATAAGTGTCGTTGGCTGCCAATTTGGCATTAACGTCCCAAACTTTCATTAATGCATGTTATTCATGTCATTAACTTCTCATAACTTCCATTAATGCATGTTATTCATGACCATTAACTTCTTATAACTTTGTATTAATGATGAGGGTAATGGAGGCCAAAGAGGTCAGAAAAAAAAATCATCATTTTCGTGCATCTTGTGTAAGATAGAAGTGAAAGAAAGGTTCTTTTTTACATACACACACTCTTTTTCTCTCTAACCCTCACCAAAGTTCTTGTTTTTGCTAGCACAAAGAAAGAATTCTAGCCATCTCCTAGTGAGGTTTCATCCTTCTATCTTGATGTGAACTCTAATTAGAGATGGTCTACGTTAATCGTTGTGGTTTACAACAACCCAACTCGAAGAAGGTTAAAGAATGAAGGAGATTGTCAAAAAGGTATGTAAACATCTTACATTTCATGTTTTTTTTTGCTATATCTACATGAATGAGTAGATCTGGCTTTTGAGGTTCCGTTTTATTTTCCGCTGCGTATATTTGATATGTATTATGTATAAGATGCACGATTGAAACCTTACATCTTAGTGGGATCAATTCAAAAATGGTGTTCCAAAATTGCAAAGGTTTGCAATTCAAATTTTAAGCCAATGTCTGAGTGCAACAAGCTGTGAACGAAACTGGAGCATATTTGAATTTATCCATTCTAAGAAAAGAAATAGATTGGAGCATAAGAGGTTAAATGACTTGATTTTTATTCGTTAAAATTTAAAGCTTCAAGAAAGGTAGGTTATTATCATTATTATTATTGTTAATTTCAATATAATTTCTTATACCTTTCTAATAATTAAATTTTATTATTTACTGGGAGTCTTAATATCACAAGTAGTTTAACTAATCCAGTTTTTGTTGATAATATCGATCATTTGGTGGGATAGGTTTTTGAGGAACCAAATTTGGTAGATGTGAATGACTTGAAAGATAATCTTAGATGAGAAAGCATTGACATGTCATTTTTTGCATTGAATTTGAATGATGATGATGATGCAACTCCTCTCAATGATGAAAATTTTGTACCAAATGATAACTGGTGTTAGTGTAGTTGTAGCGGGTATCCTCCCGTAGACAATTGAATTTTGTTATAGTTTTTGTTTTTTTACTCTTTTTTAATTTTACTTATATTTGATGTATATGTTAAATTATATATATGTAATGTAATTGTAAGTATTTTTTTTTAAGTTTGACTTCTACTTGGTTGTTTCCTCATTACGAACTCTTGTTGTTAACTGTAATAGTTTGACAATTAAGGATATTTATGTTAGCTTATGCCCTACATCGAATCACTTTGGTTGTAGTTTAGTGACAAAATCATTAATAAAGGTATTCTTTATCTTTATGTATTAATTACATGTGATGTTTTAATATTAAAGATAAAATTCTTGGAATAATTAATGTGTAATTGAGATTATAATGAGACCATAATTGTGAGATTCAATTTACATCTACTTATTATTCCTAAATATTTCTAGTTATAGTTTCATCAAGACAGGATATTGTTGAAACGGTAAAACTAGCACACATTATGTTTCTTTCTTTTAAGAAAAAAGTAATTGATCTCATAAATTAAAGTATGAAGATACTTAAACTAATGTGTGGGTGATTATTCAAGAATAAGTCACTGAACTTACTCAACTATGAGAATCCCAGATAGAATATTACTTATGTGTTTGTCGATTTTCTCATTGTGATGGTTATATAATTGATCCTTAGACTTGAAATTACTAAGATATCTTGTGTAGAAATTACTATATTTTGATGTTATTTATGAACTGTCCTAGGATAATTCAGTCGGTAGTAATTGAATACAGTATAAACCATGATGGAGATAATTGAGTAAGTCAATAAAGGATTCATCATTCAAAAAGTAATTAGAGAAAATGTTCCACTATTTTGAAAAGTGTTTTATTTATTAATTAAGAAAATTGAGATTTATTTAATATTTTTGAAAAATAGTTTTCTAATCTAATAAAGAAGGATTCCTAATTAATTAAGAAATCAATCTCTAAATAAATATGTAATGAATATCTTAATTAAATTTAAAAGTATTTTAATTAATTTTAAAAGTAGTTTCCTTTAATATTAGAAAATAGTTTTCTAATTAAGAAAAAACAATTTCTAATGAGATTAGAAATAGTAATTTCTAATTAGATTATAAATAATTTTCTAATTGGATTAGAATTTTTTATTTATATAATTTTTAAAAGATGTTTTTCTAAAATATAATAAGTAAGTAGTATAATTTATTGAAATGTTGTTTTCAATCAAATTTGTTAAAGGAGTCAAGATAATTGGAAATAGTTTCCAATTGGATTTGAAAATTTGTTTTCAAATCAAAATAAATTTCTATTTGGATTAGGAACTTAGTTTATTTAGGAATCAATAAGTTTAAGCTAATGTAATTGTTCAAAGAGTTAGAAACATTACTTAAGATTATGAAAATCAAAGTTTCATGCTTTTTACATATAATTTGATTATGAGTTCATAAGATACATACTTTATTTATATGGTAGATATATATATATTGGATGCATAATAAATTGTATGTTGTATATGTTCGATATTTTATATGCAATTTATGATTGATGAGATCAATAAAACTGAAATCTCTCGTTAAATTATCAAGTACACGTTAAGAACGTGATTGTTGCCTTCCATTGTTATAAGAATAAATTAGAGTTCTGTTTATAGTAGGCTTGTTGAGCAAACTAAAGGTCGCTTTAACCCAAACACACTTAATCTTATGATATTGGGTTCTACTTAATTAAATTTGTATGATTTGGATGAGTAAACTCATGATCACATGAATTTAAAGGTAGGGCTAAGAATAACATATATGATATGTTTTGGCACGAGTTGTCACCTAACAGATCTAAGAGTCACATAAGATGTGATTGATAAAGTTGTTATCTACCTAATTTAAGTTTAGTTCGTTTGTTGAGCAAACTCAAGATCAATTAACTTTGAATGAGATACTAGCCCACTAAAAAGATTAAAGTAATATTTCCAAATAATATGAGGGATATTATTTCGAATAAAATAGTGAGAATAACCAAATACATGATTAAAGTCTTAATCTCATTTGGTAGTTATGACATATAATTAATTATGTAATTATTCTTACACTTATTTTTGTTTTGAGTGAAATTTACTTTGTTTAGTATAGTTGATACTAAGTTAGTGAACTTGTTGGACCCCACACCCCACCCGCAGGTGTTTGCAGGTTATACTGCGGCGTGTATTTGCGGGTTATACCACGGCATCCAACCTTAATCAGTATTGTCCCCTCTGGCCTCAGGTGAGTTCTAGCCCTCGAACCCAAGACCTCAGGGTTTTGTTCCACTT
>JAOTIZ010000002.1:7887998-7913287 GCA_027123425.1 Erythroxylum panamense | reverse complement strand
GGTCATATGGTTAGAGGCCCCTGTGTCAAGGATCCAGTGAACTGGTCTTGAGGAAGGGGATGTACCTGCCATATGAGCTGTGGCAGTGATTGTAGCATCCTTGTTCAAGAGATTAAGAATCTGTTGATATTGCTCAGCAGTAAACATTGGAGCAGCGTGAACAGAGGAAGATGAAAACTGTTGAACCTGAGTAGGAGGCTGTACTGGTGGATCATCCTCAGTGAATTCCTCAGATATAATGACATTGTTTGCAACAGGCCTTTTCTTCTTAGTGAATTTGAAATCAGCTGGAAAACCGATAAGTCTATAACATGATTCAATATTATGCCCCTTCATTTTACAATGATCACAAATGCCAGTATACTTCTTCTTAGATGATATAGATGAAGAGGATGAATAGAGAGCAGCTGGTTCTAAAGGAAGATCCACACTACTTGCAAGCTGACGTTGAGATTCATCCTTTAAAATCATCGAATATGCATGATTAACTGATGGCAGAGGAGACATAAGAAGGACTTGGCTACGAACATTTGCATACGAATCATTCAGTCCCATAAGAAATTGAAATAATCGTTGCTGCATTGAGTGTTGAGTATACTGTTGAGCCTGTTCACAAACACATGAAGAAAGTGGTACAAGTACATCATACTCATCCCAAAGCAATCTGAGATTAGAAAAATAAGCAGAAACAGTAGAAGTTCCTTGAGCTTGAGTCGCAATAGCGCGATGAAGGTGATAGATCCGAGATCCATCAACCTTATCAAACCTTTCCTTCAAATCCTTCCAGACAATTGCAGCATTGGAAGCAAAAACGATGCCAGCAGAAAGCTGAGAACTGACAGTATTAATAATCCAAGATAAAACGAGAGCATTACAGCGAGCCCAGTGACCATGAAGCTCTGTAGGTAGATCGGAGCAAGGAAATGTGCCGTCAACAAATCCTAGTTTGTTTTTTGCCAAGGAAATAAATTCTAATTTATTAAGAAATCAATCTCTAAATAAATATTGTAAAGGACTTTCTTAATTAAATTTGAAAAATGTTTTTATTTAATTTTGAAAGTAGCTTCCTTTTAATATTAGAAAATATTTTTTTAATTAAGGAAAAATAATTTATAATGAGATCAAAAATAGTAACTGCTAATTAGATTAGAAATATTTTTAATAGGATTAGAAAGTGTTACTTATATAATTTTGGAAAAGGAGTTTATCTAAATTATAATAAGTAAGAAGAATAATTTACTAAAAATTGTTTTCAATTAAATTTTGTTAAAGGTGTCAAGATAAATTAGAAATAGTTTCCAGGTGGATTTGAAAATGTGTTTTCAAATCAAATTAAATTTCTATTTGGAATAAGAATTTAATTTATCTAGGAATCTATAAATTTAATCTAATTTAATTTTCATGTAGTTGGAAATATTTTTAGATTATGAAGGTCAAAGCTTGATGTTTTATGCATATAATTTGATTATGAGTGCATAAGATGCATACTTTATTTATATGGTAGTTATATATGTTAGATGCATGATAAATTGTTTATTTTATATGTGCAATATTTATATGCAATTTATGATTGATGAGACAAACAAAGTTGAAATCTCTCGTTAAAATATTAAGTACATGTTGAAAACGTGATCGTTGTCTTTCATTGTTATAAGAATACACTAGAGTTTTGTTTATTGTAGGCTTGATGAGTAAACTCCAGGTCACTTTAACCCTAATATATTTAATCTCATGACAGTGAGTCCAACTTAACTAAATTTGTATGATTTCGATGAGCAAACTCATGATCATGAATTTAGAGGCATGGTTAGAAATAACATATATGATATGTTTTAGTAAGAGTTATCACCTAACGGATCTAAGAGTTACATAAGAAGTGATTGATAAGGTTGTTATCTACCTAATTTAAGTTTAGTTGGTTTGTTGAGCAAACTCAAGATCAATTAAAATTGAATGAGATCATAGCCCACTAGAAATATTAAAATAATCTTTCTGAATAGTAGTGAGGGCTATTGTTTCGAATAAAATAGTGTGAGTAACCAAATACATGATTAAAGTCCTAAGCCCATTTGGTAGTCATGACATATAATTAATTATTTGGTTTTTCTTACATTTATTTTTGTTTTGAATGGAATTTACCTTGTTTAGTATAGTTGATACTAAGTTAGTGAATTCAATTTCTTGGACATAGATTATATTTGAGAAGAGTTCTCAAAAGTTTGAAAAGATAATTATATGCTCATTACGTAATTTTGTTATAATCCCTATTGGGATTTGGTGTCAAAATTTTAAAGATATGTCAAAATCATATAGATCACAAAATATATTGACACTTTGAGTTGACTAATGTCTCATAAACTTTAATGACAACATATAAGATATATGCCAACACCATGATAACAAGATGTAAGAAGTTGCATGGAGTAGAGCTAAAAGGTATGGTACCTTGTTGGAATTGTTCCATTTAATTTAGCCTACCAAAAGCATAATTGTGGACTACAATTAAAGGCATTTGTTGTAGAATGATAATATTTATCATTAGAAGAAAATGATTGCATAAATTTTCTTACCTATACGAGATATGATAATGATCATATGTATTTCTAGCTCAGGCTTATGAGTATTTGATATTGAATTTGGATTCAACATTATTATAATGTTCAAGCCATGATAAGAAATAGATTGTTGAGTTAAAGTAGTTGATCCAAGTTTATGCAAATAGTTTGTATGTGTTAGATCAAAGGAGACTTATGGTTAACATAAATGGCAAGAATACAAAGTTAGATAATCGAGACTACCCTTTTATTCCATGTTGGTCAAATCAATATAACGAGAATCATAAAGTTACATACAAGGATATATGTATCATTTTGATTATGAATCATATGGAGCTTGTGAAACTTGTAAAGTTGAAGAAAAACCAAATCAACCTTTGATGAAAAGATGATGATGATATTGAATTGTTAAATTTATACATATGATGTATTGGATAGAATAACAATTCATTTAAGGATGATACTTATATTTCATTATAATACTAACAACTTTATGTGATATAGTCATATGTATTAAATGAAATAATGATTTAAAATTTTGAAAAGTTCAAATTGTTTAAATCTAAGTAAAAATTAGGCATTAAGAATGCTGAAGTGCTTCGATGAATTCATTATGGTTAGTTTTAAATTATCGGTTATCTATAGGGAATGAGATTTTCTAGTGAATACCTTCACAATAAAATTCCATAAGAGTATGGATTTATATAAGAAAAAAAATATAATATGAGAAATTGTATGATACAATATTATTTCTTCTATAGTTATGCTTAGTATAATGACTAACCTTCAATAGTTTCAATTGAATCAATTAGAAAGATTCCATATTAGATATAAAATGTTAAGTCTTTGAAAGAGTTAAAGGCAATGAGTTAAGGATGTAATGCTTAGTTGAAGCGCATATTATCCATTAAGTGTGGAACTACATTGGATAATAAAAGATTAAGAGATATCCAAAAGGTTGAATATAATCTTATAGACTTGTTGAACAAATTGTTTGATTCAATGTAGACTTATAGCAGAATAGTTCTCAAGATAAGTAGTGAGAGTAAGATGAAATTTAAAAAGTTCAAATCTTATGACAATGCATCCAATTGGAACTAATGTCTTTATTGGTACATTAGTTGTATGGTTGAAAGGCTATGAGACATTGAAATATTCACTTTCATGATGAATTCAAATAGTTTGTTTTGAAGATGATTGTGAATTAAGTATGTCTACATGAAGGTTAGTGGGAGTATGGTTGTCCTATTCAGTGGGAGTACGTGGAGACATATTTCTCATAGAGAACAACAATTCTAATTTTTAATTGTTGAAAACATAATTTTCCAAGAACAACTCTTATTGGATATGAAAAGGTAATAACGTAATTATGGGAACTAGATCTATTGAGATAGATTGGAAGTTGCTTACTTATTTTAGCTCCAATCACACAGACAATGCACTAAAAATGTTTAGTATTGGAGATATCATATACTTGTGAAGTATTGACGATATCCATTATTCTACATATGAGTTGATATTTGAGTTCAAGAAGATAAGGTTATAACTTTAGAAGCAAATCCTAATTAACGTTTATTTACTTAAAACAATATCATTTAGGATTGGAAAGGTTATAATATACCCATGGTTGCTAATTAAGCCATAATACATTTTTTCATTTAGTGAAAATGATTATTTGGATCAATAAGTTCTTTAATGAACTTGATATAGTTTCTTGCATTATTCAAAATAGTAATGTATTGTGGAACATTATAGTCATTTGGCATGCAAAAGGAGCTAAGGTCTCATCAAAGATCCAATAATGTATTTAGGCAAATTTTCTTAATTATGATGATAATTGAGATGGAAGTTGTAAGATTTAAACAAGTGCTCACTATAAAGAATCCCGGAGAAGCCACTATCCTGGCAGTAAAATAATCGTCATATGGTGATATGGTATGAGATACATAAACGATTGGCTTAGTACAAGTAGGAGATTGTTGGTTTATGCCCTACAGCCAATCACTTTGGTTGTAGTTGAGTGACAAAATTATTAATAAAGGCATTCTTTATTTTTATGTATTAATTATATTTGATGTTTTAATACTAAAGATAAAATCCTTTGAATAATTAATATGTAATTAAAATTATGACGAGATCATAATTGTGAGATTCAATTTACATTTACATATTATTCCTAAATGTTCTTAGCTAGTTATAGTTTCATCAAGACAGGATATTGTTGAAACGGTAAAACTAGCACACATTATGTTTCTTTCTTATGAAAAAAAATAATTGATCTCATAAATTAAATTGTGGAGATACTTAAACTAATATGTGGGTGATTATTAGAGAATAAGTCACTGAACTGACCTGATCATAAGATTCCCAAATAGAATATTACTTATATGTCTGTTGATTTTCTCATAGTGATGGTTGTATAATTAATCCTTGGACTTGAGATTATTAAGGTATCTTGTGTGGGAATTACTATGTTCTAATGTTACTTATGAACCGTCCTAGGATAATTCAGTCAGTAGTAATTGGATGTAGTATGAATTATATGAAGATAGTTGAGTAAGTCAATAAAAGATTCGTCACTCTAAAATAATTAAAGAGGATGTTCTTGATTAGTAGAAATCGATGGAACACTTTAGCCAGAGTGAATTGAGTTTTGAAAAGACGTTTTCAAATTTCAATTATAAATCAATTACTAAGTAGCAATAATGAACATGATTGGACTAAAAGAGTAGACACTATACTTATACTCTGTCCAATTGAAACATTGGATAACGAAAAGATTAAATTATACATCATAACGATGCATGGACAAGTTAAGTCAAACCACTTTGACATTCTTGATATTTGAGTAGTCATGACATGTTACTAGACGTCAATTTTGACCTATGATTATAAATTGTTTAATTGAAGAATTAAAGATAAATTAAAAGGAGTTTTAATTTATGTAATTTTAATTGTAAATTAGAATTGTAATTAATAATCATTGTCAATATATTAGGAATCTAATGGATCACACATTAAAGTGCAATTTGTAAAAAAAATCAATTTAATTGAGTTGGACTTAATTATAAAGTTTGAGAAACTTTAGGGATCAAATATAAGATATTTGATTTTATTAAAATTAAATTAATTAGAATTAGATTTTGATTTTGATTTTAATTATAATTAAAGAATTTAATTTTAATAAAATTTTAAAAATCCTAATGATTTTTCTATTAATAGGAAGAACGGTAAGAAGTTAGCACTTCTGTTCTTCCACTCAAAAGAGTCTTAAGAAATTGCTATGTGAATACCATCAGAGGTTGGATGTTTGAACATCTCGTGGTTGACAAATCGGGAAAAGTTTCAAAGGATTTTCAATGGGAACTCGAATATGGTACAATTTCTTATGATTCGTGCTTTTGTTTTATTCAAGTTAATCAACTATTGGAATCCACTCGGAATCTGTAAAATCTTTTTGTTTTCCGCTGCACCCGTGATTTAATCTCAGTTGGATTCCAAGAATTTATTGTTATTTTTTATTGGATGTTTTGATGCAATTATTATTTATTATATGATGAAAATTGAAATTGTAACTTTTTAAATACTTTGTATTGTTCTTAATTTTATATTTGTTTGATGATAATTGTCTTTTTCATATTAATTGTGGTTATTATTTATATATGAAATATTTGAAAATTATTGTTATTTTATATTAATTATCATTATTATAATTTTTGGAAACAAGGCTTATATAAACTTATAAAATATACAATACAAATATACAATGTGATAATAAACGATTTTGTAATTTAAAAAAAATTAAAAATTATTTTATAAATTTAAAAAATTATCTAAAATAGTACTTGATATTGATAAATACCTGTATGATACCATAGGTATAAACCTAATTCAATATTAATTCCGGTTCGATATTTGCAACAGTTCAGACCATTACAATAAATGTGGCAGACAACGGACAAGATTTTAATTGGTTAGGCAGGACACTGGTCTAATAGTAGAGGACTCTATTTTATTGCTCTGGTAGAGTGGGACCAACAATTATGCTCCGGCAGATTGGAAGGCTACTGAAAGGGCTCAGTGATCAGACAGATATTAAATATTATCTGGCAAAAGATAGTGGTTTGGCTTTCTTCTGTTGTTGCTCGTGAAGAATGTGGGCACGCCACCTTTCAACTTTTTTTCTAATAAAATATTATATTTAAATCCTTAAAATAGTTTTTCTCTAAGCTACCCAATATTTTAGAGATAAAACCAACAAAAATATTATTGAAAAGTTTTTTAAGCGCTATTACTTTATTGTTTTACACGAAATTTTAGATTCCCACCATACATGGTCGTCGGTGCAAGGAGCATCTAATTGTTTGATAATGGTGAAAAGAGCTTGAAAGTACATGTTCATATACGAAATTGAAGACTACATATCTACGAACATAAAAACCAAGACACATACGTATATATGACAATGATGGGCGCTAGATGCCTCCTTTTCATGACATTTAACACAATGAAGTACTGCAACATGTACTACGAAAATAAGGATGAGTTTATCTCTAACAAGTTGCATGCTAGAGGTCTGACACATTAACGGAATCAGAGTCTGCAACTAACCATTAGTTACCAAAAACAGCATCATATAGCAGATCAAACTCGGCTATCATGCAATATTTATTAGTTTTAAGGCAGATACTCTTAAGGAGTCTTACCCAACTTTTGTTAGACATGAATTCAAGGGATGTTTGCTGTATACAACAAAAAAAGATTAATTGGTAAATTCTTTATGCTAGTAAAAGATATACCAGTTCCCGACTTTTCCATTCTTGATTTAGAACAGCACAACCGAGAAATCAGTAGCCTACTTAATGAAGCGGTTAGCCTTTGTATGATTAAAAAACATGATAAAAAAACAAAATGATAGTCAAAATAAGTTGCACATAACTAATGATTTAGTTCAAAAATATAGAATAAGATCGCATCATCGACAACTTAAAAGCCCACAACGTACGTTGATGACTGGAATTAAGAGGCAGTATCAAGAGTCTGACCTGATTTTTGGTGCCATCATCGCTGGAATAAAGCTGATCAAATTCGCATGCAGTTTTAGTAGACTTGAGGCGGTGGCCGGAGAAATATCCGACATAACTGCATGAAGCCGGTCGACGATGGGGGGTTTCAATATTCTCAGCCCCACCTTGATAACTTAACGTAGAAGTACAGACACTTTGGTTGAGAAGTCCCACGAAACCAATCTTTCGTTTCAAGTAATTACGGGCAATGGTTGCTAATGATCTAGTGAACCAAGTTGGTGCCATGATAGGACTGTGGCTCTGGCCTTTCTCTGTCGATCACCACGTAATGACAAAACCAAGATGAAAGTAGTTGTACAGAATGGGAAAGGACAGAGAATTAATTGTTATTACTTAAGTGGAGGTTGTTTCAATCTCAGAGATACAGGACTGCATTGGATTTCAAGATTATGTTATGCGAGACTTATTTGAAAATGACAGCATATACAATGATTGAGTACTACATATGTAAACAATGAATTTCCCCGGAGGACTGACAGCAGATCGTTGTGGTTCAGGAAATTATTATGTAGCGACTCTGATATATCAACGAGTAAGATCAAAGGGTAATTTTAAGTGAATTTATAGTTTATAATGGTGGGTAATGTTATGAATTTATAAAATAATTTCTAACGAACAGTAAAATAAAACTTTAAAGTTTCTGAAATAATTTGCATTACCTCTGTTGTTTTTAAAGTAAACCAATTGATATTGATAAAATAAGTTTTTAGATACCTACTCTGTTGGTTTATTCACTCGTGAGATCCCACTTACATTGGTTATTCATCTAAAAGCACTCGCGACATCCCACTTAGATTGGTTATTGGTAAGTCTATGTTCAATAAATAATAAAAAAGGCATGAAAAATTGAATTAAGCACGAGAAGTTTATTTTTAATATCAAACCTATTAGAATTTAGGAACGAATCAAATTGGTGTCTTTCAGCTTAAAAATTATTAGAACTATAGGCCTCAAAGTAACTAAATAACAAAGTACAGGAAACAAATGCAAAACTCTGAAGAAGTTTTCACGGTAGGAGTAGGACACATA
Organism: Erythroxylum panamense; assembly: GCA_027123425.1. Lineage (NCBI taxonomy): Eukaryota > Viridiplantae > Streptophyta > Magnoliopsida > Malpighiales > Erythroxylaceae > Erythroxylum > Erythroxylum panamense. Next base: position 7,904,616 of record JAOTIZ010000002.1, on the reverse strand, counting down.
CTTTAATTCTCATGCTCATGGTCTGCATGAAATCAAACGCATAATACTTTCAACCTGTCGCAAGAGGGTATGCCGGAGATTCGGAATGAAACTCTTTATTCATATAATGGTACTGCGACTATATTGCAAAGAAAAAACTTTATTAGTTAAAATTAAAATTTTATATTACAATAGTAATTAATAGTCAATCTTCATCAAAAATTAATCACATAATTGAATCCTACAAAAATGATGAAGAGAGGAGAATGGGCAACGGGGAGAGGTCGAGCCTGATTTATAAGATAGCTCAAATCAAATGCGATATGAAATTTAATTAAATTCAAAATATATAACGTTATGATTTATTACTGCATATCATCACTTGTAGTTTATTCGTTGCTGTATATACTTAGGCATTTAGTTAAGTTTTAACTATTTAGTTAAATGGCATGTGTTGCTCACGTGCTGAAAAGCTTGTATATAAGAGCTTGTACGTTTTCCTCTTAATTTGATGAGAAAGTTTTCACATTTCTCAAGATCCTCTGATTGTAATATGATTGAACAATCTTGCAGACATAGATTTTTTTTTTTTGGTAATTAGACATAGAATATTTTATTTTGGCATAACAATAGTTAGGTTTGACGTATCTAAAGATTCGAAATGCATTAAATTAAATGTTACGCCTTTTCCCCCTAATTGCTGGCTTTTGATTTGTTACAGTGACTCTTTCTTAATTAACTATTTTTTACTTCATTAATAAAGTTAAAGTAAGACTCGTATCGTTGTAGTCCAACACGTACCCGTCTTTTACAATACAATTTTTACTCACGCAATTGAATTTGCTTTTGAATCATGACTAATATTGGCAACGTTCAAATTAACTTGCACTCAATCATGAAAAATCATAAGATTTTTTCTCTTCTCATCGGAAAACATTAACCAAAGCGTGGTTTGATCGAAAAACATAATTCAAGTTTCGAATCCGGAGTTGGATACTTATGTATGGTACGGTAGCTTCTTATATGTATTTATGTACACTACATGCAAAGTAGAGGTTTGATGCATAAGTGGCAAAAATTATCCCAGGGGCCAATTAAATCTTTTGAGTCCTTTATTCTGCTATTTGAGCAACTACAAGCCCCTTTTGTTAACGGGGAAATATGATTCACAAGTGTCTCGCAGCATTTCCACAAACAAAAACGCACTTCAACGTGAGGGTTGCCTTCAAACGTACATAAATGTTGACATTATCTTTTCATTTGCAAACCCATAGTTGATGTTTGATTCTATCCAGCTTTTTGCTTCAGATGTTATCAACAAATTTCTCTTACTTCGTATCAATTCCCTTGTTCACATAACTGAAACTGCCCAGCAAACAAAAGCAGCAGAATGGCTACCCCATAAAAATTCATGATCCTTCTCAAATTCTGGATGAAACTTGATAAAAAGTAAAAACATGTCAACACAACATGCAACAATGGGTTGGCAAATGCCGCGTACACTTTGGGTGCATCTCATGTAGACCCGGTTTATGTCAAATATATATCTTTTTGGTAGTTATATTAGGAAGTGTTCCGGCATTTCTATAGAGTTTCACCTATGTTACAAGTTTCCAAGTTCCAATTTCACTTTCTTGTACATTACATTGCTAAACAAAGTTTGACTTCAGTTCTCAGCTCAAAGACCAAAGATTCTGTGTATCAGAGCTGCAAATATTGGTCAGTTCCCATCTTTCAACCACTGGGTCCCTATGTTACCGTCTCAGGGCAATTTTGCATGTGCATGTTGTTGCCTGCCTACATTCATTGACTAGGCAACCTATAAATCGTTTCCCTATAAATTTGGAAGTACCTCAGGATAGCTAAATTTCTCATCACAATTTGTACTACCCATGATTACTTTACAAGAAGAATGTGTTTTTCAACAGTCAGCCCAACTATAACCTGGGTTTTTTTTCACTTGGTTCTTCCGCATCACATTTCGAACCAAAGCTGAACTTTCCCACTCACCTGTGGAGGCAAATACACTAGATAGCTGTACGTAAGCACCAGAGTTATCAGGATCTAGCTCGATAATCCGCTTGGCTACCATTTCTCCAAGAATCCTATCTCCATGAGCCACACAACCTCTCAATATTGATAACCACATGCTGACATCTGCTTCAAAAGGCATATTTTCTATAAGATTGATTGCTTCCCTTAAGAAACCAGCACGAGCAGACAGATCAACCATACAAGAATAATGTTCAATCCCTGGATCAATATGATAGTCATGCATCATTATGTCAAACCATTTCCACCCCTCTTCCACCAATCCACAATGATTACAAGCAGACAAAATGCTTGTAAACGTGACATAATTTGGCTTTGCACCAGCATGCCTCATTTCGTTGAATAATGTTAGAGCTTTCAATCCTTGACCATTTGTAGCATAACCCATTAGCATTGAATTCCAAGGGATTTCATCTGACTTGATCATTGCGTCAAACAGGTTCCTGCCCTTTTCAATACAACCACATTTGCAATAAAAATCAACAATTGAGCTGCAAACTACTTCATCAGAATCAAATCCAGTGATAAGTACTCTAGCAAATACCTGCTCACCAAGTTCAAGTGAAGTTATACTAGCACAGGCACTGATCACACTAGCAAAGCTGAACGTATCCATCTTCAGTTCCAGCTTATTCATCTGGCAAAAAAGATCCAATGCATCAATTGGACAACTGTTTTGACTAAGACCCACTATCATTGAATTCCAAGATATCAAAGTTTTGGTTGGCATTGTATTGAAAATCTTTTTTGCATCTTCAATTTTACCATGGTTGCTAAACAGTGTGATCATGGAGTTGAGTAGGACTGTATCATGTGCTCTGAGCTCACTGAATAATTTGAAGGCATCATTTGGGCTACCAGACTTAGCATGTGCATCAATCAAAGCACAAGCAACCACAACATGATCAACTAAACCAACTTTAAGAGCATAAGTGTGCATTTGTTTTCCATTTTGAGAGCTTCCTAAGGTAGTACAGGCACTTAAAATACTTGCAATAGTAGAGGAGTCTGCCCGAGTTCCATTCTTTAACATCATATTTAACAGCACAAATGCTTCCTTCTCCTCAAAACTGGCAACGTATCCAGAGATCAAAGAATTCCACACCTCAACACACGGATTGCCAATTCTATCAAATATTTTTCTAGCATCATTGGTTCTACCACAATTGGCATAGCCTGTGATCAATGAAGATAAAGAGAAGTCATCAGGTTCCTCCATCATATTCAAAAAGCAAGTTGCACTACCTAAATCACCACACTTTGAATAAAAGTTCACTATAGAACTAGCCAAAACCGGATCAAGTTCCACATCACCAATCACAACTCGTGCATGTATTTGCTTTCCACACTTATTAGCCTTCAGACTAGTACATGCTCCAACAACCGAAGCCAATACAAAAGCATCACTGCACCATTTGGCCAAAGGGTCCGAATTTAATTCCCTGAAAAGCTTAAGTGCTTCTGATGGGCAACCATTTCGAGCATAACCATTAATTATCGAAGTCCAAGCCATCTTACTCTTATTAGGCATATCATTAAACAACCTCCTAGCAACTTCCAACTCGGCCGCTTTAACAAGTCCCATAATAACCACATTCCATGAATAGTCATTCTTGTAAGGCATCAAATTAAAAAACTCGATCGATTTCTCAATGTTCCCAGACTTCAAGTGAGCTTCTATAATAGTATTCCAAGAGAAACAGTTTCTTTTGGGCATATCGTCGAACAACTTACGCCCATCGCTGACGCAGCCAAAACGAATATACATTTGTATGATTCGGTTGGCAAGTGAAAGAGTGGAATTTATGAGACCCTTTTTGAAGAAGAAACTGTGGAGCCGTTTGCCTTGGCGAATCGAATTGCAAGTGTTAAACGACTGAAGCAAGTGAGCCAGGGAGTGTAGCTCACTCTCCATGTAAACAGAATCCTATGGCGCATAGAATGACGATGCCAATTTTAAATCGAGGGTTAATTAATACTAATTTTGTTAAGTACAATCTTCTGTTTTTGTAGGGAGCTTATGGAAAGTGAAATATTTTAGGCAAGGCAACAACCTTTTCTTTATATTAAACTCGTATATATTCTCTAAATTAATTTAATCCCATAAATTGAAATCTAAAAAATTTTAAATTTAAGAATTAGCTTATATTTTAAGAATATGCTTAATTAAGTTATAAAAATTTTAAAAGTGAAATTTATTACATATACAAAATCATCTCTATCCAATATTTGTAAAAAAAAACCTATAATTATCTTAACCTAAAATTATTTGCAGTTATTTTAAATTAATCAATATTTATATAAAGAATAATATTTTATATTTTATAAAAATATTTTATATTTATTATCTAACTTGATCTCATTATACATGATAAAAAAGTACATTTTATTTTAAAACAATACATATATTTTTTATTTAATAATGTATTCATATTTTGCATAATTATTAAAAATTAAAAAAAAACAAGATTATGAGTGGAGCCTACACTAAAAATTATAATAAGTCAAATTTGAATAAAAAATAAAACTTGTTTAAGAATTTTTAAAATTAACAAGAGAAATGATGAATAAATCCTTCTAATAAGATGATTACTTTTTAAATTAATTTTTTAATTGAGTTTTATCCGTTAAAATCTTATTAAATCAAAATTAAAACGATTTTATTTAATTTAAATCGATTTAAATTAAATTAAATTAATCTTTTCAAATTTAAAATGTAATCTATTTTTAGGTGAAAAGTAAAGTTCTCATGTTAATTAGCAATGACTTGTTATAACGTTGAAGCGCAGATTCCGCTGGTTAAACTATGACAAACAAAATACAAGGCCTTGAGGTTTCATTGGTCCCTTTTAATTCTGAAAGGTTTTTGATGAATTGTTGCAAGCAGGTCATACGGTTAAAGTTCTGTCCACGTAAAGCACGAGGGCTCTGCTCATATATATTATTCCAATAAACCAAAAGTCTATATGTTAGGACGACTTCTCGTAAATTTAGACAATTATTAATTATATTTTTAGTTTTTTCAATAATTTATCATTTAAATTACGTAATTTAATTTAGGCAAAAGTAATAAAGTAACTCAATAAATGATTTAAATCAATGAGTCAAATTTCGGGAAAAAAATGGATCTCGATTAGTGTGAATCGGACCTATATCGAACTTATGACGAGAAAGTTCGATATGAAAATTCTATAAAGATTAAGATCTCTTACAGTTGCTTAAATCATTTGTAAGCATACAGATCATTTGACCCATTAAAAACGCTTATGTCTTGATAAAACTGTAGAAAGATGTTAATTATATGTCCGTAAACATTTTTCGTGAAAGTTCCAGGAGATTAGAGTTCGTTTTGGCCTCGAAAGCTGCTTCGAAAGTTTAGATGGAACCAAAATCAAATATTCCGCATTTCCTTCGTTTTTAACCCTTTCATAAACGATCCAGGACACTAATAAGGTTTATCCTAGGTGTTACACATAGTATTAAAGCGGTTACGTGATTAGGTTGCCAGAAATAAAAGTTTTTCAGTTTTCATCCATTATGGTTTTCATCTTTTTTTATTCATTTTTTATTTTTTGTGTATATAATTATGTAAAAGTAGTATATATAAAGCTAGTTATGAAAAAGGGTCGAAAACGGGCCAAAAAGAGTAAAAAAGGATTCCAGGATCATCGAAAATCGCCCTCCTCGTCATAAGGCTAGAACATTGTTAGGCGTGTGCACCACACACACCCGATGGTGCTATGGTAATAGAAGTCGGATAGTTATGGTTGGTGCGTGTACTGCATGCACCAATTGCATCCACTCACGTGGCTCCACAAGGTGACGAACGCACACACCTCACGCGACCTGATACCCTATGGACACGAACGGGCTGGCACGTACGATGCACGAGTCCACCACATGCCTAACACGTGGACGGATGGGATCAGGACACATGTCGGTATGCGTCAAGACGCATATGAGGTGCGGTGGCCGACATGCGTGTAACGTATGTGCGCCTCGTGGCCACATATAGCATGACATTGGTTGACGTCAACGCTACAATGATGCTGACATCAACACCTTAATAAAATAAAAAGAATTTTTTTTTTAATTCTCGTAAGGATATCCCGAGTCCTTTTGGGTTAGTTTTTGACTTGGAGGACCTTTTAAAGTGTTCTTTTCAAATTTTTTAGATGTGACATCAGCACCTTAAAAAAGGAAAAAGGGAAAATTTTAAAATTCCCGTAAGGATGCCTCGGGTTATTTTGAGTCAGTTTCTGGGTTGGGGGAATTTTTAAAGTGTTTTTTCAATTTTTTTGGATTTATTACATTGGTAATTGGATTCTGGAAAAGGTTTTAAAGCTTTTTAAAGTTAGTTTTGAGTGCATTTTCGTTCTCCGAATTGTACATTAAGGGAGACACTTAAGGTTTTATGTCTAGTGTGGTAGCTTCGGTATTAAAGAGTACGATAGTCACTTTCATTGAGAATTTTTTAAATAAAAATCTCAAATAAAATTTAAAGACAATGTTTTCAGTACCAGTATGTGATTATTTGATTGTCAATTTGGGTTTTTGCATTTATAACTAATTTTCACATACATTATGACCGTATAGAATGTGAGGATGACATAAAGATATATCTCTTATGTTTGTGGACTTTCTAAGGTATCGATAAGAATGTAGTCACCAAAGTGTCCTTTCAAGTCATTATTTTGGATTGTTCTGCTCACATGATGGGGGATGCTTTTGGCCTTATGTTTGGTTATTTTGCCCAAAAGTGTTGGCTTTACATAAGGGCATTTGATGGAGAAAGTCATTGTTTAAATGATCTATTCACCTAAAGGTGATAGTGTTATGAGAGTTGATGGTTTGTACTTTGATCGCCTTAGTGTGGAGGTCTAATTGCATATATTATGTATTCAGCCCAAAGGTATTTCATAATATGTGTGATCAGATTATTTGTTTAGATATTGTTATCGTTGTTATCCTGCATTTGAACTGATTTTTACATTATCTTTTTTATCTTGTAGTCACCTTTTTTGAAAACAATAATGTTGTCACGATTGAGACTTTAAATGGTTTTAATTTTAATAAGTGGAAGAAGGATGTGGAGTTTGCCCTGGAGATGACTGGCGTCAGTATGGTGATGCACATCAAGAGACCTCTCCATTTACTGATATCAGTTCAGAAGTTGATAAAGCAACTATGACAATTTGGGAGCAGTCAAATAGGATATGCTATTTGACCATCAAAAGGTCGATCCCAAATCATCTGCTGAGTGGATTACTGAATACAACCATAGCGAAGGAGTTTATTGATGACATTTCCCAGAGATATAAGGTGTCTTCTCATGGGCATGTGCATAAGAGGCCCTCTGATGCTCCGGTACGAAGCTGTGAGGGAATAACACTTAGTGACTATAAGAGGAGAAGAGGGAGGCCTTACAAGAACTGGCAGGAAGTGATCAAGGAGGATATGTCAGAGTTGTCCCTTAATGAGGTAGTAGCTAGTAATAGAAAAGTTTAGCGTGATCGGATAAGGGTAAAGGATGTTATGGATGATCAATCACAATAATCAAAGAACATTGTGGAAAATAAACGAACACATAGATTTATGTGGTTCACCAAAATATGGCTATGTCCACGGGTGGCTAGGTTTTTTTTTATTTACTGTGAATTGTTTTCAATAATACGATACACTAGGAGAATAGAATACAAGAGGCATAACGAACGTGAGCTTGGTGTAAAGTCCAGAATATTTTATCAAGCTCCATATCTCACACAAAGGATTAACCTTTAAAGTTAGCCAAAATAGTACAATGGTTATTAGGTGATGATGTTTCACGATGCACATATTAGCATGTAGGACATTATACCCAACGTCTTCTCTCCCCTTTATAAGGGTAAGTATTGGACAAGGTTTACGGGCATTAAACTTGGTTTCACAGGGCAGGTATGGGGGGACAGTAGGATGTCATTCCGTCAGGGTCTCTGAGGAAGGTCTCCCTACTTATTTAGAGACAAGAAGGGTTGACTTTGTAGCCTATCAGGTACTTCCAGATCTGGACTCCATCAGATATTTGTATTTTCATTTATTTATGTTTTTATTGTAATTTTAGTTATATAGAAATTTTTCGTGCTAGTTTTTACTTTTCTCTATAACTTGCATCATTCTTATATTGTCTCATTTGCATGTGGATCTACCAGAAACAGCCTCTCTACTATGTAAGGGTAAGGCTGCATACTATCAGACCTCCTTAAATTCTGTTTTTATTGCAGGATTTCAGACTGAGTGACGATGACAAGGTGTCTTCTCATGTGGAGCAGAGCACATTGATTAGAGGTCTATTCTCCATGAAGTATACAAACGAAGGAGGCATTCGAGAGTACATTATCAAGATAGTTCACCTTCATACTAGGTTGAAGGCACTTGATGTACTAGTTCCTGATAACCTCATAATGCATTAGGCACTAGATACTCTCCCTTGAGAGTTTGAGATGTTGGCTACCTCCTACATCTCTCAGGATAAGACCTAGGACATTAATGCCTTGATTTCTCGGTGTATTGCAACAGAGGAGAAGATTAAGAGTTCTTCTCATACAACCATGTTTGCAACTGCCAAAGGTAAGGGGGAGGTTAAGTCCCAACAACCTAAGGGTAAGGGTAAGAAACCCAAACCATCTCTGAAGATTCAGATTGAACAATCCAGCATTACTAAAGGGCCACATGATCTAAAGAGTATAAGGTGCCTTTTTTATAAGAAGAAGGGGCATAGGAAGGCTGATTGTGAGAAGTATAAGTTACGAAAGGTTAAGAAGGAATCGTCAGGTAACTCCTCGGCCTATATGATTCATGAATCCAATGTAGCTATAACCACATTAAGTTTTTGGTGGTTAGATAGTGGAGCTTCTAACCATATGGCTTCCTTAATGCAAGGGAGATCCAGGAGAAGGCCGACTAAAGGAGAGGAGAAGTTGATGGTCGGCAACAATGAGGAGGTGGATGTTTTGTATGTAGGAGATGTGGGTTTAAACCTCGATATGGAGTTTGTATTAGTTTTATGAGACACATTTTATATACTGTCTTTTAGACGGAACTTGATCTTTGTATCAGTTTTGGATAAAGAGGGTTATCGTTTTGTATTTGATACTTGGGTTGTAAATATTTCTATCAATACAAGATATATCGGAATTGCCTTCTTATCCTACAGATTATATAGAATGTGTCTTACTCCTAACAAAATGTATACCTTTTATTATGTTGCCGAACCTGTTACTAGAAAAAGAGCCTTCATAAAGGAAACATCGTATACGTTGTGGCATAAATGTCTTGGCCACACTTCTAGGGAGAGGGTTAAGAGATTGATAAAGGATAACTTTCTCCCAACTCTGGACTTTAGTGAATTGAAAATATGTATCGATTGTTGTAGGGGTAAGTTGACTAAGATAAAGAAAAATGGGTTAACTCGTGCTTCTGGTTTATTGGATCTCATACATACAGACGTTAGTGGTCCCTATATGGTTACGTTATGCAATGATAGATATTTTCTAACATTTATAAGCGATTATTCCTGCTATAGTTATGTGTTTTTTCTTAAGGAAAAGTATTAAGTTCTTCATAAGTTCAAGATCTTTAAGACTGAGGTTGAGAACTAGTTGAGAAAATCAATAAAGATTGTCAGATCTAATAGGAGAGGGTAATATTGTGGCAGACATGGAGTGGTAGGACAAGAAAAGGGCCTGTTTGCCAGTTATTTGGAATTAGTTAGAATAGTGACTTAGTTCACTATGCCAGGTAGTCCTGAGCAAAATAATGTGGCCGAAAGGTGCAATCGCATCACAAAGGACATGATGAGGTCAATGTAAAGCAGGACTAACCTACCCGAATACCTTTGGGATGAAGTCATCAAGACGACATTGTATATCTTGAATAGAGTCCCAAGTAAATCAGTACCAAAGACGCCTTTTGAACTCAGGTTGGAAGGAAGCCAAGCCTTGCACACATTCGCATGTAGGGTTGCCCTACTGAGGTACGGTTATATAATCCTTATGAGAGCAAATTATAACCTCGTTCTAATCATTGCTATTTGATAAGTTATCCTGACCACTCTAAAGGCTACAGATTTTACTGTAGAGAAGGAGGGGCTAGAATAGTGGAATTGCATACGGCTAAATTTCTAGAATATGATGTCCATAATGAGGGAAGATCTTCACATCCTCCAGGAGATAGCAGCACGTATTCTACAATTATTTTGTATCCACTTATCATACAGTCATGTTCGATGGATGAAGGTTCAAATACCATGCCTATGTAGGCACAAGAACCTATACCTGTTCAAGAGGTTTATAAAATGCAAGAACCTATGTAGTTGCGCAGATCCACCAGAGAGAGGTGATCTGCTATCTCACTAGATTACATAGTCTATTTGGGTGAGCAAGATTATGACATAGGACATATTGTGGATCCAATTACTTTTACAGAAGTCGTTTCTGAAGCCCATGCAGATTCGTGGTAGGAAGCAATAAAGGATGAGATGCAATTTATGAGATATAATAAATTATGAGAACTTGTTGATTTACCTTAACATTGTAGACTTGTCAGTTGCAAGTGGCTATTTAAGACCAAAAAGGACACACATGGTCAAGTTAAGCGGTTTAAGGTGTGTTTGGTTGCTAGGGGATTCACTCAGAGAGAAGGATTTGACTTCAATGTTACCTTCTCTCCTGTATCCTCAAAGGATGTATTTAGAGTGATTATGACCATAGTAGCTCATTATGATATGGAGCTACATCAGATGGACGTTAAGATCGCTTTCCTAAATGGTGACCTTTATGAGGAGGTCTATATAGAACAGCCTGAAGGATTTTAGGATCAAGATGCAACTGACAAAGTTTGTAAGTTGACTAAATCAATATACGATTTGAAATAAGCTTCCAAACAATGGTACCTAAAGTTTGATAGGTTTTGACCTTATGCGAAAACAAAGTTGAAAGATGCTTATACTATAAGGTTAGGAGAGCAAAGTTACCTTCCTATTACTGTACGTGGATGATATCTTGCTCGCGTCAAATGATTTGACCATGTTGCATGAGGTAAAGCAACTTTTGGACAAACACTTTGACATGAAGGATTTAGGTGAAGCATCTTTTGTTCTCAGTATGTTGATTCACCGGGACAGATCTCAACACTCATTAAGCCTCTCACAAAGAGCATACATTGAGCAAGTGCTAGAAAGGTTTAATATGGCTGACTATAAACCTGGTGTAGCGCCTATCTCTCATGGTGAGAGATTATCTTTGGCACAATGCCTAAATAATGAAGTTGAGAGAGAGGTTATGAGGAATGTCTTGTACTCTAGTGCTGTTGGTAGCTTGATGTACGCCCAGGTGTGTAGTAGATCGGACATTGCATTTATTGTTGGACTACTGGGTCGATATCTAGCTAACCCAAGTGTAGACCATTGGAATGCAGTTAAGTGAGTATTGAGTTACTTAAAGGGTACCAAGGATTATATGTTGACATATAGAAAAGTTAGAGATTTAAAGCTCACATGAAATACAGACTACGACTTTGCTATGTGTCTAGATGATTGTAAATCCACTTCAGGATACATTTTTAAGTTAGCAGATGGTGCAGTATCATGAAAGAGTGTCAAGTAGACACTGATAACTTCCTCAACCATGCATGCAAAGTTTGTTGCATATTATGGAGTTGCTACATAGGCAGTTTGGCTCAGAAACTTGATTTCTGAGTTGTCTGTGGTAGATTCGATAGCTAGACCCATTTGATTATATTGTGATAATCTTGCTACAGTGTTGTTCAGTAACAACAACAAAAATATCACATGGTCTAAGCATTTAGAGGTCAAATACTTAACCATAAAAGAGTTGATTCAGAAGGGTGACGTTGAAGTGGAGCACATCAAAACTAAGGAGATGTTAGCTGATCCATTGACTAAAGGACTTCGCCCACTAGTATTTGTTAAACAAGTATCCAGTATGGGGGTATTAATGTCCTTAGACAACAGTTGTTAGGGATCAATATATTTGCTCCTTTAAAGTTTGTAAATTTTGACATATTATGACATTATGATTATTTATTAATATAGATGATCATCTTTTTATCCTCAGTGATAACTATTCTTGTGTATAGTCATAATATATATGAAAGTCTTAAGATTTGTATTGATCTTAAGCATTTTAAAGGTCATTAGGCATATATAAAGATTGACCTTGAGCCTATGTCATTTTGATACATACAGTTTAGTACGGATATCCATAAATTTAACATGACATGGTAGGATCTAAGTTTTCAATCTCATAAAGGTGTTCTTTAATGTAGTTTAGCATTCTGTTAGAGAACCTAAAAGTTTTTTCCAATGTTGTTTAGCTTTCGGTGAGAAAAAACAAGTTTTCTCTAATGTTGTTTAGCATTCGGTGAGAGAAAACAAGATTTTTCTGCTGCAATTTAGCATAAAGTTAGAGAAATTGAGACTTACAAACGAGGATGATATGTATTAGATCATACAGGTATCATCCTAATTTGCTACACTCTATTTTCCCATTCATGTTAGCGAGGTATTAGATATTCGTGATTATATTAGACCAGTGTCACACATGACATATATGTTTGATATTTTTTGGTATCAAAAGTATTGCAGGACAGAATGTTGGACTTTCATTACCTTTGAATCAAAGGTTTTTAATTTTTAAAATTTGGTACTAATACAATAGCATGATTTAACTGAGTTTTCAAACTACTTTTAAACTTGAGTAAAAAAATTGCAATTAATAATTGTCCAAGGGGGAGAATGTTGAACAATTTTGTCCTTCCTTATAAATTTGGACAACTATTAATTATATTTTGGATTTTTTCAATAACTTATCGGTTAAATTACGTAATTTGACCGAGACAAAAGTAATAAAATGACCCAATAAATATTTTAAATCAATGGGTTAAAGTTTGAAAAGAAAATGGATCCCTATTAATATAGATTGAACTCATATTGAGTTTGTGATGGAGAAACCCAATATGGAAGCTATATAAAGGTTAAGGTTTCTTACAATTGTTTGGATCATTTGTAAGCATGCAGATCCTCTGACCCGTTAAGAGTGCTCACGTCTTGAGAAAACTGTAAAAAAGCATTAACCGCGTATACGTGAACGTTTTCCTTGAAGGTCCCGGGAGATTGAGGCTTATTTTGGCTTCGAAAATTGCTTCGAAATTCAAATGGAACCGAAACGAGGCATTCCATATTTCTTTCATTTTAAACCCTTTCATGAACGATTCGAGACACGTAATAAGGTACATCCTACGTATTACACAATAACCTATCCAAACATTGCAATTAGCTACTTCCAATAACCATATATAAAGGAATGATCCCAGAGATCGCACGCTATGTTAAGGTCAAATTAAAGTTTATTAAATTACCAGAAAGATATAATTTCAAATGGGAATATATATGGAAACCAGAGAACCGAACACCGCTTAAAAAAGCAAACGGCGGAGACCAATACCAGCATTATAATTAGGATATGGAGAGCCATAACCATTGTGTATTGTCTTGTGTGTTGTAGGCAATAAAGAAGTGATAAAGAAGTGGTGTAAGACACAACACAACTATCACCTTCACCAGAATAATACCAGAGATACTTAAATTTATGCATAGTTATGCACATGTCGACTTATTATTTTATCAAACAAGCGTCGATGAATTTAAACAAAAACCACTAGAATTATTTGGAAAGGCTTGAGTGCTTTCTTATATATCAAATACTTCATAAGTTTGTTTAGGTGCGGACTTCCTTTCCCTTTTGCATATCTAAAAAGAAATTTAATTATTATGGGAAGAAAGTCTTTATAAGTCTTTATTCGTTCAACTAGTTGGGCGAAGGAATGCTCGAGTGTGGATCCGTATGAACACGGCTGCGAGGGAAGTGGATGTTGTCTCTTTGTCTTGCCCACGTTGAAAGAAAAATTGAATAGAAATGGGAGAAGGGATGGGGACCCCATTATCACACATCATCCATCTAGAATTCCTTGACTTTCAAGACCCTGACAACATCCTAATCTCCCATGACTTGCAGCATTTAGAACTTAGTTCTAAGATAACGACGGTGAAGATAGTAACATTACATCGAACTAACTCCCCACAAACTGCAATTACAATTACATAACCCTTGTTTTCTTCGTGCCCTTCCCTCCAATTTTGTGCACAAACAACCCCATGCTAGACCCTGGTACAAAATTCCCAGATAGCCATGTCCAATTCTGGGATCAAACAGGACGATTAAGCGGCAACTATGGCGACACCAAGTTTGGCGTACGGCCACCAAAAACAGCAGAGAATTATGCCAGGTACAAGGTAGAGGATGATGATAAGTCCGGCGTTTATTCATCACCTTTGTGGCGGACTAGTCCCCATAGAAGCCCCCACCATCGGCAAGTTCATTACCAGAGTATGTCTCCTTCTTCCAGAGCTCAGGCGATTGCCCGAGGCCAAAGGGAGCTCATGGAAATGGTGAGTAGAATGCCTGAAGGGTGTTATGAGTTGTCTTTGAAAGATATTGTGGAGCACCCTATGGTTCAGGTTGAAGAAGAAAAAGAGGGGGAAGATATGCGGAGAAGATCAGAGAAAGGGCAGAGAACGAGTACAAGGAAAGCGCAGATTAACAGAAGTCAAAGCATAGACAATGGAGCGTTTCTGCTGAAGATGATATTTCCAATCTCTTGTGGATCAAGGAGTAAGAAAAAGAAAAATTCAGCCATTAATGACGGTAGAAAAGATGGAAGAGTTTCTCCGAGGCCTTTATTCTTAGATGGACAAGCTAAGGGTATAGATCATGAAGAGTGGTGGAAGAAGAAACACTCAGAGTCGGCAGAGAGTGATCAGAGCGGTGGATTTAGTAGCAATACTCAAAGTTCTAAGAGCAGTGCCTGTAGCAGAAGTAGTAGCAGAAGCAGCAGCAGGTACTATTCATACTTTACCTTAGATCAAACTCTTATATAAAACAGAGTGAATGAAGGAGATTGTTGCTAGGCAAAGAATTTTTTTGGATACAAGAGAAACAACGTGGCTTATTCCCTGAATCGGGGATATGTACGTTTAGTCTTGAACTTCCTTCTTTTTTACTGCAAAACATTTCGGTGTTGGTTTGATTACAATAGATGTTTGAACAAATGTTTTGCTACCCAACAAACAACTTTTGAACCTTTTTTCTTCCAAACGTAGATAGTTGAATATAAAGTTCTTGCCTTGGCATTCATCGAAAAGAATCTTCATCTTGATACGAAGGATGTAACATTTGCTACTGAATTGTATAATGCAGAGCTGCTAGTGGTGGTTGCTGTTCATTCATTTTCACCAATAAAGGCAAGAGGGCGGGCTAGATGATCCATCTGTCAAGAATTGGACTATTACCAAAAAATCTCTGCTTTCCCTCTTCCAGTAATACATGGTGTATAGTAGAATGGCAGCATATGAAATGTCAGCAGGCGATATTTGTAGTATAAGATGTACATCCCTACTGATGATTTGAAGAGCCTTTGATGATGGTGATTACTTTTTCTATATGTACGTTCATCTATTGCTTTGTTCATCCTTACTTCCAAGTCTATTCTACTATTGTAAACATTCTGTACTTTGGCAAAGGACGAGTCCTGCTTTACCATTGCCATAACAAGCAATCAAGTTTTAAAAAAGAAAAAGATCTTCATTTACAAAGTAAAGTGAAAGCAAAGAAGCTTCATCTTGGAACTTGCTACCCTGATGAACTAGCTGGTCTAATTACCGTCTTTCCATGTAACATCGTATTCATTTTCCAGCAAGGGGAAGCGAATAGCTTCTATTCAAGGGGCAGATGAGGGCTACAAAACAGTTATAACACAGATTTAGAGTACCAGGGAAGGTTGTTGTCTTCATGTTTAGATGTCCAACCAATCTGAAAATGGAATTTATAGTTATCTTGCTTAATGTCCAATTATTTGGATTCATAATTCGGGAAAATCTAGCTTGCAACAGTCTCTGCCAACCTCTGGATTTGACAATTAGTACCCCAAAATTGTACAGAAAATTGATTGAACCAATAAATAAACGTTTATAGCATTTGGGAAGTTCCATGACTTTATGCAACGAAGGACATCAGTTGTAACTTTTCTTGTTTCATCCTGCATTGCTAACATCTCCAACAGAGCCCTCTGCTCTGGATATAGCAAAACAAAACCATCTTTAACTGTTGATGCTTGACAGCATCTTATCTCTTGCATTAGTTATCACTACCAGCAAGGGTCGGTGCATCAGGCATCTTAGATTAGTATTAAAGCAAACATGAAGTGCTCGTTCACCAAATTTGATATGGATTGTTCCGGGAGACAAAAGCCAACGTAAAACGACGGAAAAATGAAGTTGCCATCTCTGTGGATATTGGAACGTATAACTTGAGTTTAGAACATAAAAGTAATAATATTTTATGATTGAAGAAGAAAATTTCCTGAAATAAGAAATATAGACAAATCGTGAAAACAAGTTGATGACAGAAATTTAACTATTTATTTAACTTTAAAAATAAGAATAGAAATCACAAGAAACACATTTTTTTGTTTT